>ML111339.1:0-82218 GCA_003697995.1 Taxidea taxus jeffersonii
ATTCATATGGCAATAATTTTTCTTTATATTAATTTCACCTGGATATTAAAGTGGCTCTTATTTTTGCCCATCCTCTGAAATTATATTTTACGTTAGTTATTAAAATAAGTGTGTATAATCACATAAGTGTATATTCTAGCACCTGTTGGTGTCCTGCTTGTATAGCCTGGGTGCTCTTTGCTATCATGTCTTCTTACTGCAAACACCTATGCCTCTTCCTGAGGCTTTTCTCTGGGCTGCTTGAAGGTCACACTGAGGATGTTAGACAGTTATGCTCTAGAGAGTGGCCCTCCACTTATGCAGAGTTGAGTTGCTAGATTAGAACCCCAGATTTGCATCCCTTGGTGGAATGACTCAAGGTCATATTTTGAACCTAAAAGTCCCCAGCTCTGTGGAGATCAAGATGTCTCCAGTGGTCACGTCTTCATTAATATCTCTTGCACTGATTTATTGCTCTCATCTCCTTCACTCTCAGTGTACCTTACTGATACTTTCTGTGATCCCTTCCTGAAGAAATAACTCAATTTAAGATCTTTGTTGCAAGATCAGCTCAGGGAGAGTCTAACCTTAGACATATGTGTACACACATACACACAGCGCTCGCACACCTACATTTATATAAATAGAAGAAACATATTTGTCTAATGGCTTCAAGTCTACAACTTCACATTTAGAGTCGAAAGAGATTACAATCTTCCTAATATATCCATTCTAAACACTGAACTTTTATTTAAACAATTCAGTAAATTTGATAACACTTGAGATTTTTTTAAAATGCTACATTAATAAGTTTTGAATTCAGTGTTTTCATTAGAAATTACATGCTTCAGCTAGGTAAGTATTTCTGTTGTGTGTTTTAAAACAGAAGGAGCTCAATAAGATTGAGTATTGTGGAAAAAAAAAAAAGATTGAGTATTGTGGGGCACTTGGGTGGCTTAGTGGGTTAAGCCTCTGCCCTTGGCTCAGATCATGATCTCAGGGTCCTGAGATCGAGCCCCGCATTGGGCTCTCTGCTCAGCAGGGAGCCTGCTTCCCCCTCTCTCTCTGTCTGCCTCTCTTCCTACTTGTGATCTCTCTCTCTCTGCCAAAAAATAAGTAAAATCTTAAAAAAAATAAGATTGAGTATTGCAAGATTATCCTGGAGAATTGCTATTCCATGGAAGTTGTCTGTTGCTGAACAGTTATTGTGTAGGGAAGAAGGAGTTTCAGAAACAATGCTTTCTCAAAAAAAAAAAAAAAGGGGGACACTTCTTGATTATTTTCTAATCCTTCCATTTGAAAAAGTTATATTTCACTTTGGTATGATGAAAATAAATCACCTAGACAGTTGAAAGTATTATAACACTTAAAAAATAAAAGTGCTATCGTTGATGTACAAAGCCAGATACCATGTCCCATGTCTTGTGAATACATATGAAAAGATGTCTAGAAAAACCTTTTTGATAGAACATTAAATATAGGTTCAGCAATTCATATAAATTAGGTGATTGATAACTACTTGATCTTTAATTTCATATAGCTTATTCATAGCCCTTACCTTTCTTTGTTTCCTTACACTGCAATATGTGTGAAACTTAAACCAATAAAGAAATGCATCCAATCAGAGATCTAACACTATACAAGTCATTTTACAACTTCTGTACATCTTTTATTGATCCAATAAGCCTCTAATAGAGAAAAGCAATTGTCATGAGGCTAAAACCCTTGTATTAACTACTCTTTTAATTTCTGGATATTGAACACAAATTGCTAACATAAACTATCACCTTCTCCTGGTTACATATCAAATACTAACTAACACAGAAAACATGACCTCTACATGATCTAGTAGTCTATTGTTAGTTAAAATTTGTTATTACTAGGGACGCCTGGGTAGCTCAGTGGGTTAAAGCCTCTGCCTTTGGCTCAGGTCATGATCCCAGGATCCTGGGATCGAGCCCTGCATCAGGCTCTCTGCTCAGTAGGAAGCCTGCTTCCTCCTCTCTCTCTTTGCCTGCCTCTCTGCCTACTTGTGATCTGTCTGTCAAATAAATAAAATCTTAAAAAATAAAATAAAATAAAATTTGTTATTACCATATTTTGATCTTGTTTTCTAAATCTTTTTTATGTTTTTGTGGTTATTATTTTTTTTTGGTTCATACAAAATCATTTTTTAAGCAGCCTAGAGGTTTTAGCCAAGATTTTTTTTTAAGATTTGTTTATTTATTTGACAGAGAGAGAGATAAAGAGAGAGAGAAAGGAGCAGAGGGAGAGAGTATACAAGCAGACTCCCCACTGAGCACAGAGCCCTATGTGGGGTTTAACCTCATGACCCTGAAATCATGTTCTGAGCTGCAATCAAGAAAAAAGCTAAAACCAACTGATCCACCCAGGCCTCCCTAGCCAAGATATTCTAAATCATAACAGAAAATATTTAACCAGGTCTTGGTGGCATTTGAGTTTAATTTCAAATTATATGCAATGCTTTTTAGATAGGTCTCTGGTTTGTAACACTGATTAGTGATGTGCCCTGATGAGGAATTTTTTACATTTCTACAAAATATCTTAAAAACTGCAATTAAGAATTATCTCTTAACATGGACATATGAAAAACGCAATTCGTTATCCAACTCTCAGAAAAACATACATTAAATTAAAAAGTGAATGGAGACAGCAAATGAAAAGAACAATGGTGTACCTGTGTTTTGGGTTCTGAAATAGAGTAGTCTTATCTCTGTGAAAGAACATAAGAAAACACTTGTTCATTCCACTGCCTTCTTTCCTTACACTGACAAGAACACAGATAAACACCTATCAATGTCAGAAGAGTTGCATTTAAGGCAGCCAATGAAATATTTATACATGTTCCCTATATGATGAATATCCATCATATAAGAAAGAGGGGAAGGAGATTAAGAATACTTTTATTATGATGAACACTGAGTAATGTATAGAATTAGCAAATCATTATATATTGTATACTTAAAACCAATAAAACAGTATATGTTCATTATACTTGAATTTAAAAAAATAATTAAAACAGAATGAAGCAAATGGGAAAGGTAACTCTGGTTTTCAGGAAATACTGCATATATACACAGGTTAAAAAAAGAGTGAGAGCGAGACTGTTTCATAATGCATTCTTGGCTCAATGTAAACATTACTTACATAGTCATAAGTTAAACTCTCATACTGATTCAATCCAAAACTGTGACATAATTTGGAATGAAGTGGGGAGACCAGTGGGGAGTGAGGATACTACAGTGGCAGGCAGGAACACAGCCATGATGCCTTGGACGCTGAGGTACATGGTGAATATCCAATGAGGAAATAGATTCTGATGAAGGAGTAAACAATGAAGAGATGATTATTAAACAGTTAATGGCACTTGTCCTTAAAAGAAGTGCATAAAAGGCTGGGTTTCAATTGAAAGACTGCCATGGAATAGTGTGGGGTGACAGTTCTGCATACGATACAGATGCAAGATGTCACTTCTGTTATAAGAAGCCGGAAAATCTACAAAATTGCAGCTTGTCTTGAACCCGTCAGAAAGCAGAGCTGCAAAACAAACGAACTATATTCTGAAGAGTGACAAGTCCCTCTGAGGAGATATGGGACAGGAAAACTGCATGGATCCCCCTTTAGGCTAAGAGTAGTAGGCTGGCATCTAGGTTTAGAATAACAGGGGGCTCCTGACCCAAGGAGAGTTTGTATGCACTGGGAAGCTGTTATCTACAGAGGCTGGGCACAGACTCGCCCCTGAGCAGGGAGCCCGATGCTGGACTCAATTCCAGGACCCTGGGATCATGACCTGAGCAGCAGGCAGAGGGTTAATAAACTGAGTCACCCAGATGCACCTGAAATTTCCTCTTTAGAAAACGAAACAACACAGAAGAAAACATAGAGATGGGAATTATCAGTGGTGCATTGAAATTTGTGTTATAATCTCTAAATCACAATGAGAAGATTGGGGAGAGATTAATGGTTACTTTAATGACAGAGCTAGGAACAAACCTTGATGTTCTGTAATTTTTATATGATCTATCCATTTATAGTAAATAAGAACTAGTCAGTGGTAGGAAGTACAAAGAACGACCTCATATATTAGAAAATAAAGATGCTCATAATCATACCACTCCATGATGACTGAAATTAACCTAATCCAAATATAGAATAGAAATGACTGCTTCTCCCAGCTAGGACCAATTTTAGTTCATTAAACATAAGTGGTGAGTCAGAAATTTTAGGAATAAAGAGACCCTGTGAGGACATTTAGTTCTATTCTACTGAGTATTCCTACATAAAACACCTTGTCATCACATAGGATACTGCCTCAGTGGTTTCAGCCCTTTGTCTATGAGACTTGCATCCTCTCTTTGAGACTGATCAGACTCTTTTTGAGTCAAATCAGAAGTGAACCTCTCTCCTAAGAATTTAATGGCAGACACAAAGCATTTGCTGCTACCCATCCATCAACGACTACATTTGTATGTATTCCAAACTTCTTACAGCCTCTCTAAAGGAAAAGTGATTGACATTGATCAGAATCAATCATAACTCCATTAACCATTTGCAGAAGATTAAATAAGCAGCACCTCTCTGTTATTTAGAATCAGCATTCAACAGCAAGCTAACATAATTTTTATACAGTAATTTCTCACAAAACAATAAAAGCATTTCATGTTCAATTTATCACAATAATTTGAGATTCATGTATTGAAGAAAGTTACACATGGCTCTCTCTAGGACTTACCTGAAAATAATAATGAGGAGTGGTTGTGATTTCTTAGTTCCAGCTTTTTCAAAGAGACTGAGGGAAGACCATTAAATGTGTTCTGAATGACAAGATTTCTAGCCTATGAAAAAGGGCTTAACAAGAGTTTTCTAAAATAACCTTCACTATTTTTTTCTGTATGTATATATCCACACTCAGTGATATTTTAAGTAGATTTAATGCAAAACATAACTTTAAATTCTTGTAATTTATATATTTAACATTATAATGTCAGTATGTTCTGTTACTAAATAGTATTTGACACATTATTTCTAAATTTCATGGGAGATTCCATTTTATGAATATGCAACAATTGGCTTAACTATTTCCCTATTGTTGAAAAGATGTTATATTTTTATAATTAACATTGTGAATATTTTTAGTTAGACTATGTTTTTAGCATGAATAACTAAAATAATTGCTGAGACAAGGGTATCATAGAATTTTATATAAGTTGGGATATTTCTTACCTGAAAACTAAGCAAATGGAAAGTTTCAGTGTCATCTAATTTTTCTGTGAAAAACCACTTTGTATCTCACCTCCCCTGGTCTATTCTTTTCTCACTCAACTCCAACTTTTGTTGGATTTGACTCAGCAGGTGAGATGATCATAGCAGTAAATGCTTACAGTGCCTGATAGTTGGCAGACACTATATTAAATGGTTTTCAATTATCAATGCATTTAAATACCACTTTAAGAAGACAAAAACATAACACAGAAAAACACAGTAAGCTTCCCAAAGTCCTCTAACCAAGACATAGGTAAGTGTGGATGCAGAATCAAGGTGACTGCCTGTAGACACTATATACAATGACTACACGGCATGGTCTCAGTTAAAACCCCAGCACATGAGCAGTTTTATGTTTTTTTTTTTTTAATTTATTTTGAAGGATCACAAGTAGGCAGAGAGGCAGGCAGAGAGAGAGGAGGAAGCAGGCTTCCCACTGAGCAGGGAACCCTACGTGGGGCTTGATCCCACGACCCTGGGATCATGACCTGACCCGAAGGCAGAGGCTTAACCCACTGAGCCACCCAGGTGCCCGAGCAGTTTTATGTTTTGTGGGGAACCAAGGTCACTGCTGAAAACTGTAGATAGGGGTATGCATAACATTTCATGGTTTTGAAAAGTGCTTGCTGCTCTGAGGCCTTGAAGCCTTCTCGAGAACACTGTTTGAAGCAAGCAGAGCTACAGAATGTGGGAAGACTTTTTCTAGGAGTAGATGCAGCTTGATTTGGGCCCACTCAACCTCATCTGCTGGCCCTGTTGATATCTATCACATCAGCGATCTGGACAAGCTATTTCCTTATAAGAGCTGCCTACTAGTCTACATATGCCTAGAATCCCAAACAGATAATGCAGATATAATAAAACACAAAATGTCTGCAGAAAGTCTGTAAAAGACTCAGGAGATAAAATGTTTAATACGTACTTTTAAACATCTTAAGAAATGCCCCTGTATTATGTACACATTTAAAAATGCAGAAAATGATAGACAATATATAAAATACTTGTCAATTCCTAAAATAATATCACAGTTAGAAAAGTAACATGAATTTAACAGGATGTATGTGAATAAAATGGCAAAGTTTATTTTAAACACAAGGGAGTATTTGGATAAATTAAGAAGCAGACAAGGTTTTGAACAGTTAGTTAAACTGAAAAGAAGCATAACCTTCTTGAAGTACAATATGGGGGTGTATGATTACATTTTAAATCCTAATGGGAAGCAGGGGAAGTTAAAGTAATTCCAAAGTTCACCTGTAAAAAAAATTAATTTGTTGAGATGTCAGTTCTTCCCAACTTGATCTATAGACTTAATGCAATGCTAATCAAAATCTCAGCAAGTTATTTTTTGTCATTATTGATAAAATGATTATAAAGTTAATACAGAAAGGAAGAAGATCTGGAATAGCCAACACAGTAATGAAGGAAGAGAACCAAGTTAAGGAAGTGACACTACCCAACTACAAGACTTACTATAAAGCTACAGTAATCAAGAGCATGGAGTATGTGTGAAAGAATAGACAAATAGAGCACTGCAACAGAACAGGAAGCCCAAAAATAGACTTTCGATAATGGATCAAAACCAGTACAATGAGCAAGTTAATCTTTTCACCAAATGGTCCTGGAACAACTGAACATCCACAGGGAAATAAAAATAAATCTAGCCACAGACCTTCCATCTTCCACAGATATGAGCCCAAAATGAACTAAAGACCTAAATGTCAAATGCAAAACTCTAAAACTCATAGTCGATAACACAGAAGAAAATCTAGAGCACCTTGGATTTAACAGTGGCTTTTTAGATATAGCACCAAAGGCAGGATCCATGAAAGATAAAATTGGACTTCATTCTGGACTTCATTGAAATTAAAAACTTGGGCTCTAATAAATATATATTGTCAAGAGAATGAGAATACAAGTCACAGAATGAGAGAATATATTTGCAATAGCCTTATCTGATAAAGTACGATTTCCCAATCTATAAAAAGAACTCTTAAAACTCAACAATAAGAGGGGTCCCTGCGTGGCCCAGTGGGTTAAAGCCTCTGCCTTCAGCTCAGGTCATGATCCCAGAGTCCTGGGATCGAGCTCCACATCCTCTCACCAGGGAGCCTGCTTCCTCCACTCTCTCTGCCTGCCTCTCTATCTACTTGTGATCTCTGCCTGTCAAATAAAAAAAAAAAAAAAATCTTAAAAAAAAAAACAAACTCAACAATAAGAAAATAAACAACCCAGTTAAAAATGGGTCAAAGACCTTAACAAACAGCTCACCAAAGAAGATATACAGATGACGAGCATATGAAAATATGCTCTACGTTATATGTCATTAGGGAATTTCAGAACAACAACAACAACAATAAACAAGATACCACTACATACCTATTAGAATGGCCAAAATCCAAAACACTGACAACAACAAATCCTGACAAAGATGAGGAATAAGAACAACTTTCAGTCATTACTAGTGGATGCAAAATGGTTAGCCACTTTGGAAGACAGTTTGACGCTTTCTTTAAAAAAAAAAAAAAAAGCTAAACAGATGGTGCCATATTTTTCAGCATTCTGCTCCTTGGTATTTACCCAAAAGCGTTAAAAACAGGGGCGCCTGCGTGGCTCAATCCGTTAAAGCCTCTACCTTCTGCTCAGGTGATGATCCCAGAGTCATGGGATCGAGCCCCACATCAGGCTCTCTGCTCAGCGGAGAGCCTGCTTCCCTCCCTCTCTCTCTCTGTCTACTTGTGATCTCTGTCTGTCGAATAAATAAATAAATAATCTTTAAAAAAAAAAAGAGTTGAAAACATATGTCCACACAAAAACCTGTGCACTGGGGTGCCTGGGTGGCTCAGTTGGTTAAGTCACTACTTTGGGTTCAGGTCATGATCCCAGAGTCCTGGAATCAAGTCCCACATTGGGCTCCCAGCTCTGCAGAGAGTCTGTTTCTCCCTCTGATCTTCTTCCCTCTCATGTTCTCTCTCTCAAATAAATAAATAAAATCTTAAAAAAAACAAAAAACAAAAAACTGAACACTGATGTTTAGATTAACTTTATTCATAATCGCCAAAACTTGGAAACAGCCAAGATGTCTTCCAGCATTTGAATGGATGGAGAAAGTGTGGAATATTATTGAGTGTTAAAAAGAAATGAACTATCAAGACATGAAAATACATGGAGGAATCTTACATGCATATTACTAAGTAAAAGAAGTGAATCTAAAACAGCTACATACTGCATGATTCCAACTATATGACATTCTGGAAAAGGCAAAAGTATGAATACAGGAAAACCATCAGTGGTTTTCAGGTGTTAGGAAGGAAAAAGTGTGTATAGGCACAGCGCAGAGGATTTTTTAGGGCAGTGAAACTATTCTGTATGATATTATAATAGCGGATATATGTCATTATACATTTGTCAAAACTATAAGAAAAAAACTATACAATATAAAACATCAATAGTAAGCTTACTGTAAATGGAATTGGTGTGGTAACGATGCTTCAATGTAGATTCATTGATTGTAACAAATGTATCACTCTGGTTCTGGGATGTTGATAGTGGGAAGCTGTGGGTGAGTGGGGAGAAAGGGTATAGGATATATTTTCCACTTAAATATTCTGTGAATCTAAAAGTACTCTAAAAATAAAATATATTTTTAAATGTAATCAAAACTAGGTAATTTTTAATAAAGTGATTTTTTAAAAATGTGATTAACACTGACTTACATGTACAGAGACACAATGAGAAAAAGGATAATCCTAACATAAGAAAATGGAGACATATTAGTGAAATAAAATATTCCTCTTATTTTTTTATTTTTTTAAGATTTTATTTATTTATTTGACAGAGATCACAATTAGGCAGAGAGACAGGCAGAGAGAGAGGAGGAAGCAGGCTTCCTGCTGAGCAGAGAGCCCCGACTTGGGGCTCCATCCCAGAACCCTGAGATCATGACCTGAGCCAAAGGCAGAGGCTTTAGACCACTGAGCCACCCAGGTGCCCTAAAATATTCATTTTAGAAACAAAATATTTCATATGTTGAGTGTCTGATAAAGGCAGATTTTAAAGCAGTAACAGATGACTTTTTTAAGTAAAAAATATATATTTCTTAGAATTGGTTAATAGTGGTAAAGGTAATCATTTATTCTATAGTACTCATCAAAATATTTACCAAAAGATTATCTTAAAACCTTTATGGATTTAAATATTTTAAAACATTAAATTGGACTACATTAAGAACATAAGCAATGATTTATTTTGCCTGAAAGTGGGATCTACAAATATCAAATATTTACTCTCAGTAGTTTTTGAAAATTGCATACATTTTTAGAATTGTTTTTTGAATCTTCACTATCTGAGATAACTAAATGCTTTTGACCTTGCCCAAGTTTGACATTCATTTCTGGGAGAAGCATATTCATTTTTTTTTTTTAATTCTAGTGAAAATTAGAAAAAAAAATTGTGCCCATTAAAAAATAAGTAGAAAACTTTAAAAAATAAGGTATATTTTCTCTCAACATCACTCTAAATGGTATACCAATTGATAAAAAAACAGAATAAGTAGCCTATTAAGATTCTTTAGATTATAGCCAAAGTAATTTGAGTATTAAAATGGGAAGATGAATAATATGAGAAATGTATAAATGTGTTTTTATTTTTCTGACTTGAGTTATTATATATTTTTGAAGCTCCTTTATTTATTTTCCAGTTTCTGCTGAAAATTTTCCAAATAGCTTGGGACAATTTTTTGATAATAATACCTTGTGCTTGCAATGAATCATTACTTCTTATATCTTTACTTTTAATATATAGGCATGCCCTTAAAAATATATTTAAAAACTACATGTTGTAGGCTGCACTTTGGATTCCTAGAAATTTTTGCATAGTCAAATAATTGATTGCCATCAATTTTGTTTGGCACATTAACAATAGAAATAAGCATAAATACAAATTTTGTTTGTAAATGAATGTGCCAATCTCAACCTTTAATAACTATTAAATGTTAAATTGACAATGATTATGAATTAATGATAGATTCCTGGGCACATACATGTGTGAATATGTGTGTTATATTATTAAAAAAAAAAAAATGACAACCTGGCCTTCATTACTCTGCCATTGTCTAAACTCCATACCAAGAAATGGAAGTAGTTGTCACAGTGGTATTGATTTATATTGTTCTCCATGGGGCCTCTCCTTTTCCCTAAATTCTCAGAAATCAAGTGAATTTCCAGAACAGTGGTGTTGAGGTTTTTGCCTGATTGTGAGAATAAACAAAGTTAAATTCATTTTCATTCTATTTCTTCTCCTCTCTTTTTTTGTGTACCATTGTGATTTCCCAGTATCTTGGAAGTTATAAAACCATGCAAAGAAAACATATTCTGAAAGTTTCCATTATAGTTGATTTAACCCTTAATTTTTACCTTCCAACTTTTTTAAAACCCTAAATGAATAAATTATCCATGATATTTTGAGATCTATAATTAGAAGAGAGAAATAGTTTAGTGTCATAATTTAGCAGAAAACAAAATTTCATTTCCAAAGTACATGAAAGAGAATAAACCTGCTTCTTTTATTTTTAAACATATATCAAATTGAAAAAAGCAAAGCAAGACTGAAGGGAAAGAACTCTTTACTTCAAGGACATGTCTAATATTTTGATACATATATTGAGTATGTCATCCTCCAAATACTGATCTGCAGATCTGGCATCCTTCTAAAACTCTAGTCCTTCACTTTTGACTTTGAACTTAAATTTGGGAAGTCTGAAAATGAACACAATACTTGCATTTTAAACTTTATTTCTCTTCTACATTCCCTGTGTCAGTGGTTTTCAAATCTCACTGACATTGACCAGTAGGTACTCTGCAGAAATATTTCCACAGTGGGACTCAGAAAACTGCATTTTTAAAAAAGATTTTATTTATTTAATAGACAGAGAGAGAGATCACAAGTAGGCAGAGAGGTAGGCAGAGGGAGCGGGGGGGGGAGCAGACCCCCTTGCTGAGCAGAGAGCCTAATGTGGAGCTCTATCCCAGGACCCTAAGATCATGATCTGAGCTGAAGACAATGGCTTAACCCACTGAGCCACCCAGATGCCCCAGAAAATGGCATTTTAACAGATATTTCAAGGAAGTATTAATCCAATGATTCTTGTTCTTCATTTTAGAAAAATGCCTTTACTTTTATTACAGTACTCATTGACACTGATGATAGAAGTAGATTCTAGTCTTTACCCCCTCCCCCAAAATCAGCTCTTTGACTTTGTACCACCATTATCAATTTTTGGTTGAACTGAGGGATTTCACCATCTTTATCACTCATGGTGTTATTTTCCTTAAGGAGTTTTGTTCACTCCATTTTCCTAATAAAAATCTTCCATTTTGTTTCAGGAAATATAATAAGTACATAATCACTTTCAGGATTATTAGATCTTCCATGGTTTGGCTGTATCCTTTAAAAAAACAAACAGTGTTTTGTTTCATGAGTATACAGCTCCAGCAGGAAAATTCATTTAGGGGTTCCATTGTGCTGGAAAATCCAAAATGGTTCATTGACCTGGCTTGCAGTTGAGGCTAGCTGATATTGGGGAACAATAAAGGAAATGTCAAACCGAGTGTCTACCTGGTCTCTCTGTATGGCTCGGATCACTCACGGCATGGTTGCTGTGTTCAACAGAGAAGGGATTGGATGTCCACATTAAGGTTATGTGCAGAACTGGCAAAGCACTTGTTGGTAAAAGATTTGCAGGAACCCAACAGATTCAAAAGACTAGGTACAGAGAGTCCATCTCTTGACAAGAAAGGTGACAAAGAGCATGTGATATGGATGTCTTTGGAAAACATAATCATCCACAGCTTATCTTACTAAGATTACCTTATTCTGGCCATAGCAATTCCTCTCACCCTCAATACAATATAGTTTTACCCCATTTCCCAAGTTCCCTAAACTCTTATCTCATTTTCTATGCCTTGATTGTCTCCCTCTGCAAGTCTTTGCCCCTGATATTCATATGTTGAGCCCTAATGATTGATGCCCAATGTAGTTGTTTCAGGTGTGAGAATTCGAAGGATGAAGCCTCCATAAATGAGATTAGTGTTTTTATAAAAGAGACCTTACAGAGCTCCCTAGCCCCTCCTGCCATGTGAGGACACAACAAAAAGAAGGTACTCTATTAACTGGAAGGTGAGTTCCTACCAGACATGAAATTTCCTGGTGCCTTAATCTTGGTGTTCCTACCTTCCAGAACTATGAGAAAAAAAAATGTTTGTTGTTTATAAACCATTAATTCTATGATTTTGTTATATCAGCTCAAATGGATTAAGGCTCTATTATGACATCAACTAGAAGTCCAGAATTTTGAAATCTAAATCTGTTGTGGATAAATCTTCACTCAAATATGAATCTTCTCAGTCTGGTGTTTTCTGAATGAAAGGGACAAGTGATAATGCTGGCTCCCTTCTACAGTGAAAGATTAACTTTGAAGAAAAATTTTTCGATTAGAGCCTAGCCTTGATTTCTGGGAATTTTCTTCATGGCTCTAATTTTGTTATTTGAGCTTTTATTTTACACTCTGATTCACTCTTCCTTTCAGCAAGAAATGTCCTATATTTATATCTAAGTAGTTCTCTCAGCTTTCTTATTTGCAGAAGGTTGTGGATCCCCAAGCTTGCTTTTGATTTTGACCATCCTTTTTGTCTTTGATCCAAAATAATGGTGCTTCTGTTACTAAAATTCTCTTTAAAATGGTTTTCCTATGAATCTTTTGGTAGTAACACAAAACCAAAACCTTTTAAACACAAAAACAAACCCTTAAATCTTTATGAATGTGTTCCTCTCTACATTGGTCTTTGAACTCTCATGCTGAGGAAAACCTCCTTAAGATTCTTAGGATCCATTTTGGAGAAAATGTGAGACCAACCCTTAAGACTATTCAGAAAGCATTCTGTCTATCAAAGAGAACCTAGGAAGCATATATGCCCTTACTATTTTTTTAAAAATATTTGATTGATTGATTTAGAGAGATATAGCATGAGTGGGAGGAGGGACAGAAAGTGAGGGAGAGAGAGAAACTCAAGTAGATTCCATGCTGAGTGTGAAGCACCATGCAGGGCTCAAGCTCATGACCCTAAGATCATGCCTGAGCCAAAATCAAGAGTCAAACACTTCACCGACTGAGCCACCCAGGCAGCCCTGATCTTACTATTCTTAAAAAATTTTTTTGTCTAGTAAAGAAAGTTTAAAAAGCACCATCTTATATCCTTTTGAGATCTTAGTCAAGGGTCTCACACCTACACACTCGATATTAAAATTATTCTGAGGTCATGTTTTACACATAGATCCTGGATTTGAGCATTTCTCTGAGATCATTTTTTCACCTTAGAAATATTTAACTGGGTAGAGTCTCCTAGTCCATCATCATGTCCTCTAAAGTTTGCTGAAATACTGAAAGTTTCCATCTTTTGTTTATCTAGCTGTATCTCATCAGACACTGCCAACCAGTTTGCCTGAACAATCTGTTTAGACCAATTCATGAATTCATAAAGTCAATTTTTTTTTCTTTTTCACATCATAGCAGGCAATAGTTTTGCTAGATATTATGGCACCACAGACATATTATCATCTCTCTAACCTCCCATCACAGTGTCCTTTTAGCTTCTTGTAGTCTCCCTGGGCTCATGGGACCATTACAGCAACTTCTAAGGTGGGTTGTGCACATGGTTCATTCTTAGATGTTAATTCCTTAGATATTATTTATGGAGAATCCATATATAGGTGGTATAGGCTCTCTCTGTATGGCTTAAAAGGTAGGATTCAGAAACACTAAGGTAATTAAGGGCTATGCTTAGACCTGACACTTTCACTGTACCATATTGGTCAAAGCAACTTTCAAAGCCTGCACAGATTTGAGAGAATGGAAAGATAGTTTCTAACACTTTGTAAAGTAATTATAAGATCACAATGCCAAACAGCATAAAGGATGAGAATTGGAGGAGTAGTTGTACTTTGAAAATACGGTCTTTCATACATTCTCCCTAAAATGATTCTCATACATAAACTGCATGCCTATTTTTAAACTCCACTGCAAACATTAAGTATCTTGACTAAATATTTACTAATGACATATATTGTTTCAGAAACAGTGTGAATCATCTGGAATATAGTGGTCAAACAATCAAAAAACTATCAACCTTAAATAACTAACAATGTAGTGGAACCAATGTTTACTCAATTGTGATGCGTATTGTCAAATCTAAGACAGACTAATTCTCCTTCTATTCAAGGTGTCCTTTTGTTTGTTTGTGTGCTTTTGTTGTGTTCTTATCATTGAAGTTATGATTATTTATTCTTATGATTACAACATTTTCACAATGGTTTTGGGAAAGCATCTTTATAACTCACTGTGCTAGGCAAAAATTGATCCCTTCTTATCTCAGGACTTTGTAATTTCAGGAAATGCAGTTGAATTTCAGTGATGAGTTTCTTCTCTTCGATTTTTTTCTGTGTTTTTTTTTAATAATAAATGTAATGCAGTTGTCGAAATGTCAACATCAATTATTGATAGCTCTTACCTTTCTAACACTTTTAATCTTTGTCATTTGTTTCTGTCTTGAAAAATTCTCTCACTACACCTGCAATTTTTTTTTTAATATTGTTCTTTCTCTAACAGTTATATTTTTAATCAGGGTTTTATATTTTTAATCAGAGTTTTCTTATGACTCCATTTGTTTTACTTCCATTTTCACTACATTAATTTCTAATTTTGTTAATTCATTTTTTTTCTTTTTTTTTTTAAACCTAGTATTTTTCTTTTATGTTTTAGGATTTTTTTTCACTTATTTGTTGATCTTTGGTAGTCTGTTAATTGTTAAGTTGAGAAAATCTTGATGTCACCATCACTCCATGGTCACGAACTGTGGGTCAGCCTCTGGACAAGGGCAGCTCTTCCCTGAATCACTTCAGTGAATATAAGGGCTGTAAGGGGACAGATAAAATGTCTCTGTGGCTATAAATTTTAAAATACTTTCTGTAAAAATGAAGTGACAGTGAGTCAATTCTGAGTGTATGTCTCAAAAGGCCTTCTGCTCTCTATCTTGAGGCTTGTCCAGCTACCATCAGAATATGCTCTGGCCTGTCTACTAGTGAATGAAAGTCATATGGACAGAGCTGAGCCTTGTGGAGTCACCCTATGCTGGATGACCACTTGCCAAAAGTAACCACAGATGAATGAGTTAGAATGGTTAAAACCAGGAGAATCTCCTAGCTGAGTACCCTAATTATCAAACGACAGAATTTTGACCTATGTGAATGGTTGGTTTAAGACACAAAGACTCAGAGAGCTTTTTTTTTTAAAACAAGTTTTAATTGATACAGCCCCCTTAATACCACCCATATCTTTGTAAATATACTCTGCAATTGAATCCTCATCAGATGATGTTTTAGTGTGATATCAATGCCTCCTATTCCCCGAATGATTTATTTATAATCAGTAAAATTCTTAGAATATATCACAACAAATGCAAAGGGACCACTGTATCCCTCAACACCATTCAACTCCCTATTAAATTTATCTTAACTTACTTTTCTGGATAGTAAATAGGAATATTTTGACCTATTTTATATTTTCTTTAACTTGATATTATCATTTTGTGTGTGCCTGGGTGGCTCAGCCAGTTAAGCATCAGCCTTTCACTCAGGCCATGATTCCAGGGTCCTGGGATTGAATCCTGCGTTGGGCTCCCTGCTCACCAAGGAATCTGCTTCTTTATTTGCCTTTTACCCCATTCATGCTCTCTCTCTCACTCTAACTCTCTCTCAAATAAAAAATAATAATAATAATAATATTTAAAAAAATATATTCTCATTTTGTACATCTGATAACTTTGAATTAATTCTCTGAGTTTGAACACATTTGGGTATACTAAAGGTATTGAATGTTCTAAATTTGGCTTAAGATTTAGTACCATGCAGGATACTGGAAAAGACTCCAACTATCCTCATTAGACCACCCTATCTCATCTTTCTATATTTGTAAAGGAGCATAGAGAAACCTCACACAAATTTCAGGGCACATCACAAGTTAATAGTATTTTATGTATCTTTTAAAACACAGCAAGCAAATAATTCAATTTACTACTATTCATTCAACACAGATACCAGAAGTGATTACTTATAACATGATACACATGAGACATTTAAAATGCATATATTGATAGTAACAGAATGTACATATGATTTATTCTTAACTAAATGCACTATTATTTATAAGTTAATAATTGAAGACAAATACTTTTGAGTAGATATTATCTTTTATTTAATTTCAATGTTACTGCTCAATTGAAAGCTCCTGTCTTCCAAAGTCAATTGAAAACCTTCATAAAATATCATTTGGCTATTCAATCGTAGGAATCACATTGAAAGAAATTGCAAGATACTTGTTCAAGATCTGACTCATCAGAATTTATACATGCAAAGAGTTTATTGACCTCAGAGTCAATGGTACTTCAGGCAAAAATTTTGCCTGAGCAAACACAGCTGAATCAGGACCCAAATGAATTAATTTAGTGCCTATCTGTAATATAGACTGGCAATCTTCCAGAATGAATATGTTGAAAGGAGTTTGGCTTCTAAATGTAAGACTGAACTGCTTGTTATTACTCCTTACCAATATAAAGAGAAAGTAAATCTATTGTTAAGGGATGCAGAAATTCTCTGACGTAAAGTAGCTTTACCCAGTGATTTAATTAAACTCAATGCTTTAAGTTTAGCTTAAAGTTTTGGTGTAGTGATGTTATTAAAGATTTGGTTCATTCCAAAAGGATATGAATTTAGGAATAGACTAGGGTTTTCAGAAGAAATGGGGAATGGGATATTAAATCAGGGGTATATTGTAAAAGTGTAAAGCTGAGAACAAGTGGAAATGGACAATGTATAAGAAATGGATACAAGGTGGTCTAGGTCACTAGAGTACAGCAACTAATGAGAACTAACACTTATTGAGAAATAGCTTTCTTTCCAGTGGCAGAGTCTAGAGAAGACCCATTCAAATGACACCTCTCACGGGGAAGGAAAAGAAAAAAGAACAGGTCATCAGCCATGGATTAAAATAAGTCGTACATTTTCTAAGAATTTCCATCACATTGACTCATTGAGTACTCCCATTGACCTTATGGATTAGGTGGTATTAATGTCTCCAAATGACAAATGAGGGAAGTTAAGTAGAATAAATTAAGAAATTGCCCAAAGTTTTTTAAGTAATCAGTGTCAGAGCCAGAATTCAAACTCAGACCATATAACTAAAGAGCTCATGTCTTAATGAGTATATAATATTTTCCCTCTCAACCATAAGTCTATAATTGGCAATTGATGAATGAGAGTCAGACCAAGAACTGGACCAATTCCATATGAATGCTCTGAATATTTAAAAGCATTTTCCAAATTTCATTACACTAATAAGAAAATGGTCTGTAGGCAGTAAAGTATAAAATATTAGTTCTGAATTTATACCTTTCCTGCTAGAGACCAAGGGAAAAAAATAATCATAATAACCTAGAAGAGACTTTCAAGTAAATGTTCAAGTGGTTTAAACCAGATCTGCTAGGAAACATACTAATGGTATTAAGAGCAGAAAGGGGAGCCTCCATCTATAAAATTGTTTATCAGGATATAGCTCATATATCCAGATTGTAAACAAACATAGCATTTATAGTCTTATGAGATATGGCTGGATAGATGCTGATGGGTAGTCAGATAACATATGTGTTTAATGAGTATAGAACATAAATGTTTCAACATTAAAAGTCTCCCTTTGTGAATAATGTTGCACATATATTACTCTTATTCTAAAGCCAAAATATGTCCTGATGCCAAAAAAAAAAAAAAAAGAGAAAGACAGAGAGAGAGAGGTGTTTGAGAATTCTCAGAGGTTTCACTCTTCTCAAGGCAAACAATATTTTGTCTGAGATTTGCATTTGACAAAGCTTTTATATCATTAGTAAAATCTGTAATTGGATAACATCTGTGATTCAAATAATCTATTTTAGTAATTCAACCCATTGTTCTAACAGCTTGCAGCAACAGAATTGGCTTTTAGAACTACATATCATAATGCCTAAGACAGTATTCAATTAAAAAAAAAAGGTGGGATGGGGTGATAGAGGGAAATGGCAATAATTTGATGTCCATATAGTCTCTATGTATGTTGGATATGAAGAGATGCAAACCTTGAGACAAGTTGAAAGAGAACATATTACCAACGTAAGTTGGAGGAAACACGTATTTGGGAGAATTTGCTAAGTTAATAAACACAGAATATCAAATAAAAGTAGCAAACATTATTTTTATGGCTATTGTTAGACACTCTGTTGAAATCTAGAAGGAAAGTAATTAAAGTTGATTTATCCTATTACTGTATATCCTTCTAATATCATCACTATATTGTGTAACAAAGGATCTGTAGATTTAGAGATATAAATAGAAATCATATGACAAAGTATTTGATGAGCCTGATTTGAAACTCCTCACATGGTTTAGTACTGGCAGAAACTAAATTAACCAGAAGGGGAGATGTATTTGGTCTTTAAAAATTACATAATTAAATGCCTCCACTAATACATATAAAATGTATCAAATCATTATTGATAGAGAAAAGAAAAACTTACTGAAAAAATATCAAAGACTAATGTAGGAGTAGGAATGTGATTAACATATTTTGCACCAGATTTAATCTGGTTATTGCCTCAGTGTTAACAGCTTATTCTTTTGCAGAAAATGTTGAAAGACAAGTTGTGAAAAGATGTATGAGAAGTATGAGGTAAGGGAATATTCACCACAATCAGGGTGATAGAAGAAAAAGAGTGGGGCACCTGAGTGGCTCAGTTGGTTAAGCATCTGTCTTAGGCTCAGGTCATGATCCCAGAGTCCTGGGATGGAGTCCTGAATTGGGCTCCTTGCTCAATGGGAAGCCTGCTTCTCCCTCCCCCTGTCCCCCTGTTTGTGCACTCTCTCTCTCTCGCTCACTCTCTCACATAAATAAAATCTGGAAGGAAGGAAGGAAAGGAAGAGAAAGAAAAAGAGTGAGCAGTAGTACTGAAATGACCCTCTTCCTTCTGGAAACACACAGGGAGATGAAAGACCTTCAATTCTCTAGCAAATTAAAATCACTTAGATCAAAGTTCTTCAAAACATCATGAACTAGGTAATGGCATTTTACAGACAAAAGAAAAATGCTCATCTACAAAATATGTCAGTCAGATATATTCTCCAGTTCTCCATAAACTGTGCATCATAGACCTAGAATGTGTAGGTATAACTGTGAGGCATAACTACTGGAGAATGGAAGTCAATAAGGATGGTACACAGACATTTCAGAACGGAAGTGGTTCCAGTAATAGACCATGTTGCTTCAGGTATGGCTCAAAATCATGCCTGTCATTTCTAAAACATATCCTAATTTGTAAAAATTTGATACTTTGTTGACATGTCTGCTTGTTTCATTCTCCCTTATTAAAAAATATTACTTTGTCCATGTCCGATGTTCACTTGCATATATTACAAGTCTTTAATATATTCTTTTTGTTTTCTTTAAGCTTTTGTATATTCACCTAAGTACAACATTACTTAATGTAAAATGCTAATTACTTTAGCATCAATATCTCCTCTTGTTCTTTGACACTCTTGATCATTGTATCCTGTGGCAAATAACTTCCAACTGTTTTAACTATTTCTTGTGGTTTTATTTCCATATTCTGAGCAATATGATCATATATTTAATTTTATTTTTAATTTTTATATATATTTTTAATGTAACTATGGAATAAAAAGATTTTCCTTCTTCTCCTGGTTCTACATCTTCACCTCACACACCATGTACATTTGATCCTAAGAGAGAAGTTAATCAATTTTTGACTAAGTCAATGTTTTAGTATAACAGGTAATTATTCACAGATGAACATTAATTTGCAATGATTGCAATTTTCCCACAAATGTCACATTCTTTAGCACTACGAATATCACTGTTTTTCATTGTTTTGTTCCTATTTACTGACCACTAATATTTTCTCGAAGGCATTATTTTAGTATACATTTCAGCTTTTTCTTCTTGGAGAAATCCCTCCTGGAATCCTGCATCTATCCATTCTATTCTGGACTCAGCCCTGGCATTCCCTCCACCACCAACCTGGAAATGTCCTTATTTTGGTTTGGTTTTGGTGGAGCACATATGTATATATGTGTATAAATATAGAATATATGTGAATACGTGTGTGTGTGTGTGTGTATAAAATCCATTACTATTGGAACATTTTTGGTTATTTTATTTATTTTTATTTTTTAAAGGTTTTATTTATTTATTTGACAGAGATCACAAGTAGGCAGAGAGGCAGGCAGAGAGAGAGGGGGAAGCAGGCTCCCTGCGGAGCAGAGAACCCGATGCAGGGCTCAATCCTAGGACCCCGGGACCATGACCTGAGCTGAAAGCAGAGGCTTTAACTCACTGAGCAACCCAGGTGCCCCTTTTCGTTATTTTAAATATCAGAGACTGAGGTGTATCTGAAAAATTAAATGATGTCAAGTTACAGTTTTATTTATACATAGAATTATGACTAAGAAAGGAAGGAATAAAGACAATAGGAAAAATAATATATGCAATCTCTATTGCAGAAATAATTGAGAATGCTGTATGTTATTAAAAAAGCAGAAATAGATGTTTTATTTATCATTTTTTCTAAGTATATACAAATTGCTAGTTTTATTTCATATTTTAAAAATAAAAGAAGAGGAAAGAATGTAAGAGAGAGAAAGAACAATGTGTTGAAAATTTTGCTGACCCCGATGTCTACTAAGTTGTCTTGGGCTGGGCAAAATGATGCTCATCAGGTAGAAAAGGCAGTTGCTATAAATCAAATACTGTCAGGATTAAGCTCTGGATGTCAGATCATGTTTATCAGACATGGTTACAGACCAAAGCCCATGTTGTAAGTTAATATAAAAATTCAGTGAAATATTTTACACAGGGAAGGAACTTAAAAATGAAGAGCCTGCTGAGCTAAGAACCCTTGGATTCCTTTTGACAGATGTGTAAGAATCTGGTCTACTTCCAGGGCCTCTTCTTGTCTGAAGTATTTTCTTCTTTCCTCTAGGCAACTTGTTTTTATTTACCTATTTTCTCCTGAGACATTATTTTTTATGTTGTTTTTTGTAGATGTAGGTGTCTCTGTCAGCAAATCTTTGTCTATAATCTAAATAACACACATGTACTTCAGATATCTTGTACAGTACACATAATACACATACATAGAGAATATATCAAACAATTGTAGTGTCAGAAGTTCAGCAATGACAAAAGTAAAACCAATGAATCCCGATGTAGTAATTAGTAAAAGCTTACTGAGCACACAGCAAAAGACAATGTGCAAAGCAAACCAAAATATGGAGTATATTACTATAAATAGCATATGTAGTAAAGAGAACAGTGACTGTTTCTTCTTCAGAGTGGCTGGTTAGAATTTTCTTGAATGATAGATATTGTTTAGTGGGTATCTCATATCAACCCTGGGAAATAGTCAAATCTCTGCTTATGATTTCCAGAGGCACAAACAAGAAGTGACCCTGATAAAGTTAGTCTTGCGAAATGAGCTGAATTAAGTTTTACTTGTATGACTGAACTGGTTTGTTCATTCAGGAAATTTTCAAGACTGGTCTCTGTTTGTTTTTTATTTTAACAGTAACCTGACATTATATTCATTAATGTACATGTACAATTTGTATATATAAGTCATATATATAATTTATGTTTATATACAAATAGCATAAAAAATACCATTAAAGCAACCAGTACCCAGAAATAAATACATTGTAAAATATGACACCTTTTTTATTTAGAGATTTTATTTATTTATTTGACATAGAGAGCAAGAGACAAAGGCAGGCAGATCAGCAGAGGGAGAGGGAGAAGCAGGCTCCCCACTTAGCAGGGAGCCCAATGCAGGGCTCAATCCCAGGACCCTGGGATCATGATCTGAGCTGAAGGCAGTCGCTTAACAAACTGAGCCACCTAGGTGTCCCAAAATGTGAGACCTTTGATGGAAAACTACCAAAACTACAAAAGAACGCTTAGGTATAACTTAAAGAGTACAAACTTAAGGTTTGTACACATTACAAACTACAAAACAGTGTTTAGGCATAAGGTAAAGAGGACCCAGACTAATGGGAGGATAAGCGTCAATATACTAAAGATTCAATAGGATTTTACATTTACTCAGACTTATCTATAGATTTAATGGATTCCCAAGCAATATGTCAGAAGGTTGTCCTCCCAAATCTGAAATTATTTTATTCTAAGTCTTGATTAAAAGGCAGAGGATCTAAGGTAGTCAAGGTAATCTTTAAAAATTAAAAAAATATATATATGGATGATTTATATGGCCAAAAAATATTAACCAAGAGGCCATGATATTGATAAAAGAAACAAATAGAAAATGAAAGAGTATTGAAATTCCAGAAATAATTCTGTGCCTGTATGATAAATTGATTTTGGACCATGGCACCAAGACAACACAATGGGAAAAATAAAAGATTTATTTTTTAACAAACGGTGCTGGAATGGCTGTTTAGTTATAAGGAAAAATAAATAGCCTTGACATCTGCCTAACAATATAAATATAAACAAATATAATATTTGAAAGTATTACATGTTAGTAATATAAAAATTAAAATGTTATATAAAAACCAATATGGATCATAGACCTAAAAGGGTAATTAGAACCATAAAACTTCTATAGCAAAAGCTATCTTTACAAGTTGGGGTAAAATAAGACTTTTTATACAGGACAATTTAATCACAAAAGAAAATATGTTAACTGGATTTCATCAAAATAAAAGGTGTCTACTGATGAAAAGTCAGCACTTAGGAAACAGATAAACTATAAACAGTGAAAAAGCATATAACCTAGAAATTAGTTGTGTTTTTTTATAGTGTGTGTGTGTGTGTGTATGGATAGATAGAGAGATATCTATCCATATAGATCTATATATCTATGCATTTAGATATATCTATCTATCCATACACACACACATCCTATAAATTCATAACAAATATATAAAAAAGCCACTTAAACATGGACAAACTTGAGCAGACACTCAAAAACAGATACAGAAACAATCAATAAGTACATGAAAATGTGCCAACATTATTAATTTTTCAGTGAAATAAAAATTAAAAATACTACAATTCCTAAAAGCAAAACAACAGGTAATACTAAATGTTGGCAAAAACAGAGCTCAACTGGAACTCCGTCATTGCTGACTGGAGTGTAAACTGTATACCAACTTTGAAAACTGTTTTATCTAAAATTATTGTACAAGAATATCTGTAGCAGCCTTAATCATAATAGCTAAATATTAGATCAGGAAAAAGAACGAGATGTTGCCATTCGCAATGACATGGATGGAGCTAGAGAGTATTATGCTGAGCGGAATAGGTCAGATAGACAAAGCACCATAGAATTGCAGTCATATGTGGAATTTAAGAGACAAAACAAATGAACAAACTGAAAAACAGAGAGAGTCAAACCAAGAAACAGACTCTTCGCTATAGAGAAAAAACTGATGATAAACAGAGGGGAGGTGGTTAGGGGTGATGAATGAATGGATAGGTGATGGGGATTAAGAAGTGCACTTATCATGAGCACTAGGTGATGTATGGGGGTGTGGAATCACTAAACTGTACACCTGAAACTAATATTACACTGTCTGTTAACTCATCATGATTTAACTAAAAACTTGAAAAAAAATAGCTAGATATTAGAAACCAGCCAAATATCCACAGGAGGAGAATGGACATTCAAATTTTGGTATTATCACACATTGGAATATTGCTCATCAACAAAAAGAGATGGACTACGTGTACACATAACAATATAAGTGAACCCAGAAGAATGACATTGAGCTAAGGAAGACAGACAAAAAGTATACATAATCTATGACTCCATTTATATAAAGTAAAAGAATAGACAAAATTAATCTAAGATGTTAGGGATGAAAAAGGGGTTATCTCTGGTTGGAGTAGGGAATGCACTAGGCAGCAGGAAAAAGAAATTTCCTGCATGATACAAATATTCAGCATTCTGTTTTTTGTTTTTGTTTTTGTTTTATTTATTTATTTTTTTTATTTACTTGATAGAGATTACAAGTAGGCAGAGAAGCAGGCAGAGAGAGAGGAGGAAGCAGGCTCCCCACTGAGCAGAGAGCCCGATGCGGCTTGAGCCCAGGACCCTGAGATCACGACCTGAGCCGAAGGCAGAGGCTTAACCCACTGAGCCACCCAGGTGTCCCTCAGCATTCTGTTTTGAGTGGTTTGCAAAGCTGTCATAACACAGCAACATGAAAACTTACATATAAACTTTACTTCAATAGGGGTATATTTTGCTATTAAAAATAGGAGAAAGACAATAATTATCTTCCTCATCACTAAATGCCCACGTTGTTTTGCTGATTTTATTACTATTTAAAAAATTAGTACATGTTCATTATAGTTTTGAAAATAAGCAAACATTCTTTTCGTGAATATAAGAAAGCATTTATCATCATAGAATACTGCTTAATAATATTTTTGGTAAACACAATCACAGAGCTATTTGGTCCTCTGAAGCTGGAAATATATATCTCACTATATTCATTTGCTTTTTCCTTATTAATAAATTTTAACATAACTGCATATTATAAATATTGTTAAATAGCATAGTGTCTGAAACTGTATAATATATCATTTTGTTGGTAGGTCATAAATTACTTAAAATTTTTTGCAGTGTACATTCTGTATACAATTTTGTCCTGCCTTTTTATAGAATAAGTTCCATTTTATGGTTCTTTCTTGTGGCATGGGCAATCATCAACTGATTATAATCTTGCATGTATTCCCATCATGCCAATGAACACGAGCTCACTAATATCATCAGTGATCTCCCTTGCTCAACTCTTATCTTAATCCTTTTTGTGGCATTTAGCAAAGTTCAATCTTCTTTCTTTTTTCAAAGGTATCAATTTCATTGATTTCAGTGACATCCCTTACTCTGCTCTCCTCTGTGAATGTTCTTTGTCCATTTATTGAATGCAATCCTTTTCTACCATCCATATTTTATAGGTTGATCTTCAGGTTATCTTGTGGGCCTTTGCTGTTTTTATATCCCCACATTGCTGGGTGATATTATCTGGGTGGCATTATCTACTTTCATATCTTCAGCTACAAGCTGTTACAGTGGTGACCCTCAAACCTCTTTCCAGAATTCTTATACTTCTTATTTAAGCCTTGTCCATTGGTCAACATCTATAAGCACTATAAACTTTAAATTTTCTTTTAAATTCTCAATCTATTCTTATTCTTATATTCCCTACCTGATATAGATTTGTTGACACAAATTATTCATAAAATCTTTAATTCATTTCCATTAAGTAACATCTTAGGAGCAGCTCTTAAATGTGTCCCCTCCTCTCCATTTGGATGACCAGTGCAGACGTATCAAGCCATTGCACAAGAGACCTCCCTAAGTGAAGTGTCTGGTCACAAACTAGGGACCATGGTGATAAGCAGTGCATATCATGTCTCAGTGCCACCTCCAGGAGGAAAAAAAAATGTATTTAAATAAGAAGAGAGACTACTCAGAACTGTAGTGACAGACTTAGGCATCATCACATGTGTTGTTTGCAGAGATTCAAAACCAGACAAGAGAGTGGAATGCTTTATATGAGAAAAGGGGGAGGGTTTCAGGTGGGCTCTACCTGAAGGCTGCTGTCTTGGTGAATCTGGAGACAAGCTAACTTAAAGTACCGTATCTTAAGTGATTGGTTTGGGTGCTACACTTGACTTTTTCTGGTTCATCCTGCTTTGGAAGTGGGGGCAAAACATGTGGAAGTTTGCAGCTATTTTCCAAATATTTACCATTCTGGACGGATTGCTGCAAAGTCTATGGTTTGGTCTCCAGGGCTGGTTGCTGTGGAGATTGTTACTTAACAGTCTATGGGGTAGCCTTCTTTTATTTGTGTCTTTAGTATCCATTGGTCCTCCAAGACATTTTCTCACATAACTTCATCTTCTATAGAAAGTCTCTTATCTTGGAGCTATGGATTCTATCAGACCAGATACTTAGGAGTTATGAAGGACATGGCAAAAAAAAAGAAAAAGTAAATTCTGTGAACATTCTACTTTCTCTAAGATGAGTTCCCCGTGCAACAGCAATACTGTATAGAGTAAAGCATTGAAAAATTCACAAATAAAAGTTTGGCCAGTAGTTTAGGGGCAGAGCAGGTAAATAATTCCACCAAAGGAATGTATTCTTCTCTTTCTCTGTTGGAAGATTTCAGTGTAATCAACCTCCACTGTGTTGTTTATTCAAGAGAAATGGGTTGCTAGTATTAATGCTTATAGTTGGCAGGTTGGACATTTAACAATGGCAACATCCAAATCAGTGTTAGTGAGGAGAGGCCCAAGATCTTGAACCCATGACTATCTTCAATTGCTCCCCATGGTCACACAGTTCATGAGACCATTGAACAAAAGCTAATGGTTGCTGGGAAAAAAAATCTACTGAACATCCATAGAAGAGATCATCTTGTCTGTAGTTATTAAAAACTTCCCTTAAATATTTGACCTTTTCTGACCTCTCACATGTTATACAAGCATCATCACATTCAGCCCATTCATAAAGGTCATCCATAGATCTCCTTCTTTGATCTTTATATTAAAGATTTCCAATCTTATTTCTTCCAAAACCTGACACCAAATAAGTATAAATAAGTATAAACACTTAACTCTACCATCTACCTTCTTTTACAGAAGAATTAAACACCAGACACACTTGTCAAAGTTTTCTGCCCATGGTTAGGATTTTCCTTTATCATTTTCCATGAGATACACCCTTCCGCAGGACTGTAGTCTTATGTGCTTTCCACATAAGGGTGGTGTCAGATTATATGAAAAATATTTTACAAACCAGTTGTGCTATTTTTCTTCTTCAGGTCACAAGAATTCCGATAAGGCCAAAGGTATGAGTTGAGGAAGAGAAGACAAAGAACAATAGTAAGTGCCACTTGCTCATGTAACCTACTTGTGTTTTAGGATGTGATTCTGAAGAGTCAGGAGAGTCCAAGTTCATATATTACTGCACCTGAAGAGGAAGTCCTGGTGCAGACTGAAATATATTACTCAGTGGATTAGATAACTTTCAGTTAATAATGGACAGTCAGAACACGTGGTTGCTTAGAAACCCATAGTTATTATTTTTTTTTTTTTGTATTCTCTTTCTATGAGAAAACAGTGGGAAACAAGGACATGTTTGTGTTTTGTTTTGTGTTCCTCCAAATCAAAAGAATCTTCCTTGTAATTCTACCTGGGCCTTCTTTTCCAGTCACCTAAGCTCAGCAAAACGCACCAAAAAGCCGACACTCATCTGTTCACCTTTTTCATTCTTTTTTACATTTGAGATATTGAAACTCATGGATATTATACCTCATCAGACAATTTAGTAATTTAGTAAGAATTTTTCATACTCATTGCCTTACTTTCTGACCTGACATCTGGGCCTTCTTTTCCAGTCACCTAAGCACAGCAAAACGGACCAAAAAGCCGACACACATATGTTCACCTTTTTCATTCTTTTTTACATTTGGGATATTGAAACTCATGGATATTATACCTCATCAGACAATTTAGTAATTTAGTAAGAATTTTTCATACTCATTGCCTTACTTTCTGACCTGACATTCACTTCTATACCATAGAAATTTGGCTTTCACACTCAATAAAACATTGGCCCCAAGATCACAACCAATCAGTTTGTTTCTAAGGATAGTCAATGGGCCAGGACCTTCATTATAAATTGGTGTGCACCATTAATCAGCCCTTAGCACTTTTTACAGATGTGTTCGCCTTACAAATGCTACCTCGGTCTCTTTATCCTTTGTCTTAGATTCTTAATTTATATCTACTCTTCAGATCTCCTTTTTGAGTTCCAGAATCTGTTTTCTGCTTTGTCTACCTCCATATATCAAAGACATTTAAGTTAGCTTATATAAAATTTATGTATGTCTGTCATAACTGCTGCCCTAGTTTTAGCCCTTATTTCATTGACTCATGGTAAAATGTGATATTGATCTTTGACTATTCTCTCTCACTCATCCCCAAACCAAAAAAAATTAAAAATTAATGTTTATTTCCTTTTCTTTATTACCCTTTAAATCTCTCTCTGTTTCCCTTTCTCTACTGTTGGCATTTTGCATAATTCAATATATTCCTTCTTAGGGATTATTTTACTACTTCTTAAGGATTGTTTTTGTATATGCATATGTATATAAGTAGCCTGGATTTAAGCATAAAACATTTTTTTAATATTCTAGCTACTGAAAATTATTTTGGAAGATGTGCATTCCATTGAAGAAAGATTTGTGAGCTTTTGATCATAGAACAGATTAAGAAAAAAATACGAATGTGATATTTCAAAATGCCTTAAATCCACTGAACTGAAGAATCAGTTTTAAGGCAAGTAGGTTTAGCTTAGCTGAGTAGTATGCATTCAAATATCAGAAGTATGTTACTAATACTTTTAGGAATTTTGGAATATGGGAGTATCTAGTACATTGTATTCTTTTCTTTTTTTTCTTAATGTGTGTCCTTTAAAAACATGAAAATACAACTTAGTGAAATAGCCAGAATTACATTAACAACAACAACAACAAAGTGTAAAGACAACATAACTCCATTTTTGCCAAAATAAAAGGAAGATAGTTTTAAAACCTAACTAGGGCTTCAGTAAGTCTCTTCTTTAATGTCACACTTTTTTTTTCTTCAAGATTTTATTTATTTATTTGACAGACAGTGATCACAAATAGGCAGAGAGGCAGGCAGAGAGAGAGGAGGAAGCAGGCTCCCTGCTGAGCAGAGAGCCTGATGCGGGGCTGGGTCCCAGGACCCTGGGATCATGACCTGAGCTGAAGGCAGAGGCTTTAACCCACTGAGCCACCCAGGCACCCTAATGTCACACTTTTATTCATACAATTTCAGTGCCATGATAATTTACTAAAAACTAATTATGTAACACCACTGATAATCTTTTTTGTCATGTGAGCATTTCTTTTGACAATAAATAAAAGCAAATGAGGTTTTTAATTTTATATAAATAAATTATAAAAATATAAACATAAGACATGTGGCTTCATGCAAAAATATATAACTGTAGTCTTATTCCAAATATTCAAGGCATAGTAGAAAATGTTTAGGTAATTCTGTTATTATGTTTTTTAGTACATACATCAGCCTTCATATGGCTCTGATTCATGTTAACCTGAGGATCATTCATTCTCTATTCCTTTGTGGTATCACGTTATGAACAGGTTTAGTATTAGCTATTATCTCATGGCAAATTCAGTTAAACAGAAAAGAAGATAGCCTTTTTGGTCCATTAATTTCCTGCACGAGTGAAGTATGCTTGTAAATTAACTTTTTTTGTTGTTGAGAACAGCGCAATTGAGCTACGGTGCTAGCAGTAATACATGTCTACTTCAATGCATAGCTTACTTATCTTTTACTATAATACTCTCCAATGTTTAATTGATGTCCTTGGCAATTCCTTTTCTTTGCTAATAGATTGACTTTAATGGAAATTTTAAGACATGATAATGCAGTGGTTTATTTGCTTTAGAATCATTTCCCCTTTTATGAGACAAGAGTTTCACAAAATATTTCCTGCATGTAAATCTCATTTTTCTGACTTTCCATCCATCCTCTCTTTGTTATTGTTATTTGTTAAACCTATAAATTAAGTAACTTAATTTATAAATTATATAAAATAGTTATATAAAACTATAACAACTAAAGGATAGTTTCATTAAAAGGTAGAGGTTGCTCTAGTAGGCCTAGAACTATGTAACCTACAAATTAATGTGGTCAAAATGTATGCAATAAAACTGTAAAACATACGTGAACTTTTAAATTTTTAAATTGAAAAGGAAACTTTTGTTTTCCAAGTTTAAACAATACACACACACATACCTAATTCTGCCTCATTTTTTTTCTCCTATAAGTAACTTAAATTTCAAGGTATGCTATGTTGTTTTTAAAGGGGAATTTGTTTTTGCTTAACACAAAAACATTTTATGTTAAAGTAAGACATCTGCAAAATTACCATCCACATATAGCAGTTTCCCACCCCGCAGAAGTAACATTAACTTTGTAAATAGCTAGCCTGCTGCTACCAAGCTCTTAAATGTTATCGTAGGGCCTGTAGCACCTACATGTTTTCATCTTCTCATTTAGAAAGATCCTATACATCAGTGTGATGCAAATGAATTTTGATCATTGGCAAATCTGTGGGCTCTATCTGGATTGTTTCCTCTGATGTAACTACATAAACATGATACATATGGAAATCAACTATTTAAAGCTTGATTTCCTATTTTCTCTTAATTTCTTCCCACCAGTAACATTTATACCAAGAGTAATGTTCCAAAACAGAATTTTAGCAAATATCAGAGTAAAAACTTAGGTATTGATAAATGAAAGATTTAAACTATTCTAGTCAAGCACCAAAGAAAATGTGTTTGATAAATGGTTCTATAATTGACATTTGTGATTTTTTTTTAATTGAAGATTTTATTTATTTATTTGACACAGAGATCATAAGTAGGCAGAGAGGCAGGCAGAGAGAGAGGAGGAAGCAGGCTCCCTGCTGAGCAGAGAGCCTGATGCGGGGCTGGATCCCAGGACCCTGAGATGATGACCTGAGCCGAAGGCAGTGGCTTAACCCACTGAGCTACCCGGGCACCCCTGACGTTTGTAATTTTTAGGTAACTAATTATGAATTGATTCACGAATAGTAGCTTCAGCCAAAATGTTGTGATTGAGGAGAAACTTGTATTTGCTTTTGCATTTTTGCCTGGATGTATCTTATTATGCCATCATTCTTTATCCAAAAGCACACAAAGCATATTTTGCTGACCCTAAAACTTCTTTCTTTTATATGCCCCTGTGCCTATTCTTAAACATGCAGAAAGGCAAAACTGAAACACATTTGATTAATATCACTAGTGCCAAATACCACTTCACAGTAGAATGCTTTGAATGTTGCAATTGCCTGTAATCATCAGTTCCTCTTCTATGGCATAGTAAATCATCATCATCAGGGTCTTAAAGTTCATGAAAAGGATCATAAAAGCAAGAGCTCTCAGTTCAAGGTATTTTAAGTTGAGAGCTGCTATACACACAAAAGTAATATAATGATTAAGAAGTTCTAAAAAGCATTTTTTTTTTCCAGGAGAGAAAATATGGTAACTCTTCCACATGGTAAGTCAAAAATTAGGCTTTACTTATTCCTCTTTCTTCTCCCTTCCTGAATAGTTCATTCCGAAAAGTACTAGGTAGTACACCACAAAATAGACATACACCCAGGAAGCAGTTAATGGGAAGGAGTTGCCCTTACCTATAACAGGCTGATAAACCTGAACAGAGAAAATATACCTTGGCATGGGGGGCAAAATCCTACAGAAGAAGAATTTACTTTTTTTTGTTATTTTATTAAAAAATGAAATTTTAATTCACATTCTTTATTGATTATTCGCCTGCTTTGGTAATTAGCATATGTCAATCAAACAATATTGGTGTTATTCAAGGATGCATTTTTATTCTAAATAATGAGGAAATTTCAAAAGTTGAATAGATACTATAAATAATATTTACTATAGGAGTTACATCACCAGGAAATGTTTCTTCTCTAAAAAAGACTAGAATAAAATGGTTAGCCGTTTTTTCCCCTTCCCCACTGGTAAATTAACTCTTAATTAAGACTGCTTATTTACCCCTAAAATTTGAATGGATTTGGGATTCTGCTAGGAAGTATAAAGTGTCAAGCTACATATAGTGAACGTTGCACTAAGCCATTTGATTTAATTTAAGCAATTACAATTTAAATTATGTCAAAAGCATCCTGAGTGTGTGAAAGAAAAGTCCAAAATGAAATCTTCCCCTCACTTTGTTCAAAAAAGGGTTAACATTTTCACAGCACTCATTGTATCTTATAATGTCTTTACTTAAAGCTGCTATTATAGGTCAATGTACTTTTTTAAACTGGGAAGATAAAATCATGTTACTTTATATGTTATATTCTTTCTTTTGTTTTCCAAAAGCAAAAATTAGTACACTTCAGCTTTCTCTGAGGTTTAGATTTTAAACTGTTATAATTATATACACTCCAAATTTGCTATGATACCATCTTCTTTCATTCTAATAGTAGTTTATGGCAAGTAAATATTAATATACTATATGATCATTATGTTGGTAATCATTATAACTATACCAAAACTATGATGATTATATTTCCTACTTAAATTTAAATAAATAGCTTTATAAGTAACCAATTAATTGTTAGTATGTTAATATGTGTTTTTCCTTGAATTTGAACTAGTATTAACATAGGAAGCTGAAGTGTTCAAAAAAACCAAATTTTAAAGAAAAATGTAATTATCATCTCAAATATAATTAATGGTGGTTGTCAGAGCAGAGACCTACAGAGGAAGTAATGAACTACCAGTGGTCACTCAGCTCATGTGTACTTAAATAAAGAGCTAAATGGAACGTAGCTGAATTGTTTCCCATTTTTTTTCTATTTGTATTCTACAAATTCTTGGCCATATCAGTCCTTGAAATAGTTAAATGTTTAAAATTTCCTATTATTGGTTAGACTTAACCCACAGAAATTCATATTTTATGTGTACACATTGAACATGGATTAGCACATATACAATACAAAAACATAATTTAAGAATTTTAAAAATTCTGTTTATCTAAAATATTTAGTCCAAAATCAAACATGGATTCACTAAATCAAACAAAACAAAAATAGAAAGAATAAAATGAAAACATTCCTGAAAGTTATTGTTATTAATTGTTATTGATTAATTAGCCACCAGATTATATGCTTGTTATTAATTAGCCACCAGAACATATGCAATATTATAAAAACTAGTATCTGTTTAGTATCTGTTACTGATTTTCAAAGAATAGATGATAAAATAATATATATCATTTATGGTGAGCTTACTTTTTTGAAAGAAATTATTTTAAGAACTTAACACACATTAACTTACTAAAATATAACAAGAAATATTAATTCTATTTTATATATGGAAAGCTTAATACAGGGAAGTTTACATAATTTAGCCAAGATCATGCAACTAGGAAATGTCTGATGAAAAAATGAGTAGAGGCATTCCTACCTTAGAACCTGAGCTCTAAATACTTTTGTATCCTGCATTTCTTTAGCACCAACTAGGATTTTTCTTATTATCTACCAGACTTAATTAATCAAGTAACATTTTATAGGAAAATCTATCAGTTCTAATATGCAATTTCCATGATGAAAAATGTTATCAAATGTAATATAAACCATCCAGTTACATAACAAATATAATTAAGAATTAAAATTCCTTAAAATTACACTAATAAAAAAGTAATATTTCTTTAATTAAAGCAGAGATTCAGTACATGATTAACCCCCCCAAAAAAAGAAAGAAAGAGAAAGAAAGAAAGAAAGAACGAGGGACGCCTGGGTGGCTCAGTGGGTTAAGCAGCTGCCTTCGGCTCAGGTCATGATTCCAGCGTCCTAGCATCAAGTCCCACATCGGGCTCCTTGCTCAGCAGGGAGCCTGCTTCTCCCTCTGCCTCTGCCTACCACTCTGTCTGCCTGTGCTCGCTCCTGTGCTCTCTCTAACAAATAAATAAAATCTTAAAAAAAAAAAAAAGAAAGAGAGAAAGAACAAACAAGAATAAATGGCTGTTTAGACTTCTCTTTACCAGTTTATCATGTAAGGCACTTGGAAGTTGCCATTCTAAACAACAAGTAAAAATCTGAACAGACTGTGGGGCACCTGGGTGGCTCAGTCCTTAAGTGTCTGCCTTTGGTTCAGGTCATGATCCCAGAGTCCTGGGATGGAGCCCTGTATAGGGATCTCTGCTCTGTGGGAAGCCTGCTTCTCCCTCTTTTACTCCCCCTGCTTGTGTTCCCTCTCTCGCTGTGTTTCTCTCTGTCAAATAAACAAATAAAATCTTTAAAAAAAAATCTGAGCAGCCTGAAAAATCAACAACTCTTTTTGAATCTATAAGAGAGGAGAGGACACAGAACAAATTGCCCCTGCTAAGACTAGAGAGACAGATTGTTGAGTTACAGCTTATAAGAGCAGAATCTCACCAGCAGAAACTAGAACAAATGACTGATAGGACAACTTGAACTGTAATTGATAAGTTGGAGAAGGCTCAGTGAAGTCAGCTCTAGAAAAAAAAAACAAAAAACAATAAACTCCAGGGGGACCTGGTGATGGTGATGGTAATGGTGGGACACAATATTGTGAGATATATTTCCTAAAGAAAGAGGGAAAGAAGAACCATTTTGAGATTCACAACTGCACTCTGTTTTTCTTAACAAGGCTTGCCTTCAGGAAAATTAATTAACCAGAAATAACCCACTAGGGTATGATTAGAGCCTAGCTGACCTGAGAGAAGGGAAATAACCAACTCCAGCCCTCTCTACCCATCCTCTCCTGTGTAAGGGATGGAGTGGACCTAGGAAGACTGAAACACACTTGTGAAAGTCACTTTCCAAAGGCTAGGTGAAAACTAAGACCTAATCCTAAATTATAGAATGCTTCCCCTCCCTCACATCTTATCACTAATGATTGAAGTCATTTATTTACAGCAGTTCCTTTTACCCAGTGCATCATATCTGGCTATTAAGAAGAAATTACAAGGCATACCAAGAAGCAAAAAACACAACTTGAAGAGACAAAGCAAGACCAGAGCCAGACGTAGTGGAAATGCTGTGTAAAGCAGACAAAAACAGATGGGCAATGTTAGCAGAGAGATGGAAATCCAAGGAAAGAACAACGACAAACCCACCTAGAAATCAAAAACACTGCAACAGAGATGAAGAATGCCTTTGATAGGCTTATTAATAAACTGGACACAACTAAGGACAGAAATTCTGAGCTAGGGGAAATATCAGGAGAGTCCATGAAATCCAAAAGTGAGAAGAGAACAAACTGAGAAAAACAGAAAGGAATATCCAAAGGTTGTGGGGCATCTACAAAAAGTGTAACAGATTTTTAATAGAATATCTGAAGGAGAAGACAGATAGATAGAAACAGAAGGGAAGGTGTCCTGAGAATGATTTCAGTGTAGGGGAAATTTTTCCACAGCACCAAGCAATGCTCGGACATTAGCTGGGCCTCTTACCATTCCACCCAATTCTGACACTGTCCTACACTGTCTACATCCAATTCCTCAAGATAAGAGCTCAGTCCCCCAAAAGTGCCTCCCTCTGTAGATGCCAATCATTAAGTCCAGGTTGACACATCTACTTCTGACCAACTGACTATAAGTCAGAAGTTCCCAAGACTCCCTCTTTGGGTTTGATAAGTTGATAGGTGGGCTCACAAAACTCAGGCAAACCTCTTACTTACTAGACTACCAGTTTATTGTAAAAGGACATAATAACTCAAGAACAGCCAGATAAAGGAGATGCACACCTGCCAACTCATAATAGCAGCAATTCTAAGTCAAAAATCTCATCTAAAGATAACCAGTTCTGTACTCCAAGTTCCAGCAAATCTAGATCATTTACAACAGATATGGCGACATTCTGGGTGTGATTCTTCTGGGGCAAATTCCCTTTGTGCCTGTGGATCTAAGAAACTGGGAAACAAATGATCACTTCCTAAAATGCAATGGTGAACTGGGATTAGGGGAGCATTTTAAACATTTCCATTTCAAAACAGACAAAATTTAAGGAAATAAAGGGTCACTGGTCTCAAGCAATTTGAAAATCTATCAGGTTAAATTCTGTCAGTCTTAAGGCCTGAGGGTAATCTTTTGTGATCAGAGGCTCCAACCACTAGGACTGCAGCCCTTCCCTTTGAATTATTCTTTTTTTTCTTTTTTTTTTTTTGAAGGATGGCACATATTTGTAAAAGAGTAGCTAGTTTAGTCCATTTCCTGCATAGAAAAGTTTGAAAGTCTGCATCCTTTTCTCTATTTTTCTATCTCTGTTCCTTTCAGTGCAACATTTCTCCTGGTATATCATTTCCCCACACCTTGTAGATTTCTGTGTCTGTCATGGGGATTCATGTCATCAGACAAGAGAGTTGTCCACAGATCTTTCTACATAATCTCATCTCCATTCCTGGTTTTTGCTGAGAGGGTTGAGAGGATCCATGAGTCACATGCCTAATCTCTTCAGCAAAAGCATTTGGCCATCCCACCATCCTTCGATATTCTCTCCATAACATGTTTTGTTAGTAGTTAATCTCTGAATTTTAGCATCTTTTGTAATCCAGATAGGCTGAGAATTTAAAAATCATCAAACACTGTTGTTTTTTGCCAAACAGCGCTTCATCTCCTTTTTTTCCTCACATTTTAATATAACCAATAAGAGAAAACCAAGCCACAATTTAAACAGTTTGCTTAGAAATCTCATTTAAATCCAAGTTCATTACTTACACTTTCTGCTGTCCACACCAGTGTAGCACACAATTTAGCTAAATTTTCTGACAGTAAATATGAAGGAATGTCTTCCTCTAGCTTCCAAAAGTATGATCCTCATTTCCTTCTAAATTCTGTCCCTGCTTTAATGCTTATATTTCTACCAATATTCTTTTTGTGATGATGTATGGATTCTTTAATATAGGTTTTCTATACCGTAACCCTCATTTCCTTATGAGCCCCCAAAAGCAGTGCCTTTAATGTCCATATTTCTCTCTCTCTCTTTTTTTAATGTCCATATTTCTAACAGTCTGTTATATTTAAGACAATCTAGGCTTCTTCTACATAGGCATCAAAATTTTTCCAGCTTCAGGCACCTGGGTGGCTCAGTCAGTTTAGCATCAGATTCTTGATCTCAGTTCAGGTCACGATCTCAGGGTCCTGAGATCAAATCCCATGTTGTGCTCAGCACCGAGCATGGGATCTACTTGAGAGTCTCTCTCTCTGTTCCTCTTCCTGTGTCCCTCCCCTCACTTGTGCTCTTTCTCTTAAAGGAAAAAAAAAAAAATTCCTCTAGCTTCTATCTAATATCCAATCCCAAAGCCACATCCAAGTTTTTTTTTTTTTTTATTTTTACAGAATTACTTCACTTCCTGTAACAAAAATCTGTAAGTTTTAAATATGCTATAGCAAATCACCACAAACTTGGTACCTTGAAACAATGAAAATTTATTATCAACATCAAGTACCACCCATCACAACAAGCAGCCAACCTACAGAATTATGAGCTAAATAAAATAGTTATGGCTATGACTAATATTGATGTTATCTTATTATCTAAATTAATGCATTTATTCTATGTTAAATATTTTTCGAATAGTGGCATTTATACTATCTCCATTTTTTTTTTAATTCTATTAAGACTATTTGAGGGCCACCTTTGCTCTTACAGTAGATGTCAGTGTAGCCCTAGTACCACTGACTACTCATTTTTGTTTAGTCACAGATAAAACAGGTATGTGCTGTGCTGGTTGATTTTAGTATTCTGCACCATATTTTGAAGGAGGCACTATATCAGTCCCATATTTACTGATGGTTTTAACTTTTTTTGTGTGTTAACCATGCTGCAAACTAACTCCATGCCCAGAGAGGAAGAGCTAACTTACTAAGCTTGGGTGGTTGTTATACATCAAAAATTAACTAATATAGCTTTTTAAATTTTTTTTTTAAATTATTTTAAAATTTATTTAAAAGAGAGGGAGAGCTCAAGTGGGAGTGATGAGTGGGGGGTTGTGGGGGTACAGGTGGTAAAGAATCTCAAGAAGACTCTGAGCTGAGCAGGAAGCCCAACCCGGGGCTTGATCTCCCAATCTTGAGACCATGACCTGAGCCAAAACCAAGAGTTGGAGGCCTAACTGACTGAGCCATCCATGTGCCCCTGATAATGGCTTTTAAGTGGTTAAAAAGAATTTAAATGTATCCAGTCTAGCCCCAATAGTTATCTACTTCAGAAAGATCCTCAAAATCATTTTCTAATGATGAAAAATCAACATCATGAAATTTATGGAATATTTTTAAAAGTGTCTGTATTTTTTTTCCCAGTAAGTAGAAGTAATCATTTTTTCTAACCTTTTCTAAATGAATATCTAGATTTCAACTCAATTTACTCTTCTGGATATAAAAGTGTTTCATTACCAGTTCTCTTTACTACAGAGAATTTTTTATTTTAAGTATATGTAAATTTGAGAAATATGTATACTTATTTTAATTCATGGTTTTTCAATTCCATAGATTCACTGGGGTCTGATATTAAAATCAAGCCTTGAGCCACAGTCTTAAACTTCTAGTATATTATTGCAGTCTCCATACCCAGGATTTTACTGCTCACAATAAGAGCATTGAACAAAAGTATAACTTCTCTCTATTTTTCATAGAAATGAACTTGTCCTAAAAAAAGATTTAAGGTGCAGTTTCCATTGTGAATGTCCACTGAATTGTCAAAGATGGCTTAAGAATTGGCCATTTATTTAATCTGTAGAATAGTCTCTCGTTTTTGTGCCTCAAGGCTACTAGAATATATAGTTGTAAAAAGAAATTCTCTCAAACTAAAATGTGAGAACTTCTAATCCAGTATGTCTTTAGAAGATAGATGTATTTTGGTTCCATTTGGAAGAAAGCAACTATTTTCTAAATATTATGTTTAGACTCCATTACTATGTTGAAAAGCTCCCAGGTACTTTTGAAAGAGAGTTTCTTGCTGCTTATGATATTGTAGTCTAATTCAAAACCTTTTTACAATGAAAAATAGCATACTGTAAGGTAATAGGAAAAATCCTTGAATCTCAATGCATTATTTCACTTTTAGTCCAGTAGAACACTTTTCTAAAAGAAATACATTTTCTTATCATTTATTTCTAAACACGTTAGATACTTGCATTTCATTTTTTTATTGCTTTTCTGGGTATTCTTTGAACAGCTGATAATACTACCTAATTAAGTAGAAAATCACACAAAAGGAAATTAGTAAATGTCTCCGTAAATGTCTCTGTAAAGTCAAAGAAAACTGAAGTGAATTTAGAAATTGTTGATTATAAATTAAGCTGATTAATATTTCAGTCATTTTTTGATTGACCTACCCACTGAAAATAATATTATGAACTACTAAAAAATGTCATTAATGCTTTTAACTCTTACAAGTCATTCTCATTTCTCTTTTTTTAAGGTTTTCTACTTCTGTTCTCTCTTGTACATATTCATTCTTGTTTTAGCAGCATATTTATTGAAAGGTAGTCCAAGATGATGATATAGAAACACCCTGGAGCCACCTCCTCCCAAAGACACATGAAATCTATACCTACATATACAGCAGTTTCTCCTGAAGAGGAGCTGGGGGTTGATTGAACAGCTTTTGCACAATAAACAGTAAAGAGACCACATGAAAAAAGGTAGGACAGAGACATGGTAACTATGGGAACCTCACCCCTGATATGGCAGCCTGCAGGAAGGAGGGATATCACTGAGGGGCTGCACAGAGACTTTTCAGCTCTGGGCACAGTGAAAAAAAAAAAAAATAGAAGTTAAAGGAGCAACTAGAGTAAAAGAATAAGTTAAGATTAGGTAAAGGAAATCCATTTACCTAATGGGTGGCTCAGGGGGTTAAAGCCTCTGCCTTCGGCTCAGGTCATGATCCCAGGGTTCTGGGATCGAGCCCTGCATTGGGCTCCCTGCTTAGGACGGAGCCTGCTTCCCCCTTTCTCTCTCTGCCTGCCTCTCTGCCTACTTGTGATCTCTGTCGGTCAAATAAATAAATAAAATCTTTAAAATAAATAAATAAATAATAAAAAGGCAAATACAAAGGGAAGAAGAATTAAAAAGAAGAAACTAAAAGAAAGAAAAATTCATAAAAGAAAGTATTTTATTTAGGCCTGGGGTCACACTATAAATTATGCTTTTAATATAAACTACACTTAGTTGAATTTAAAAGAAAAAAAAAGGAAAAAAGGAAGTCATACAAAAGAACAATGTATAAGCAACATCTACAGTACTTCCCTGAAGTGCCAGGTTCTGGTGAACAGAGGATGTTGCACTGCAGGGCACTCCATGACATCTTCTTCATAAAGTCACCACTTTCAAGAGTAGAAGACATAGACAACTTTCCTAACATAGAGGAACAGACACAGAGAAGTAGAAAAAATGAGGAGACAGAGAAATTTATCCCTAGTGAAAGAAAAGGACAAGGCCATACAGCCAGAGATCTAAATGAAACATATATAAGTAACATACCTGATAAAAAATTAAACAATGATCATAAGGGTACTCAGTGGACTTAAGAAATGAGTGGAAGACATGAGTGAGACATTTACCACAGAGATGACGAATAACAAAGCAGAGATAAAGGATTCAATAAATGAAAGATGAAACATACTTGATGGAATGAATGACAGAATGGAAGAAGCTGATGAACAAATTAATGACCTGGAAGACAGAGTAATGGGAAATAATCAAGCTGAACAAAAGAGAGAAAAAAAGAATTATGCGAATTGGGAACAGAATTAGGGAACTCAGTGACTCCATAAAACGCATTCACGTTATAGGAGTTCCAGAAGAAGGAGAGAGAGAAAAGAGGCAGAGAATTTACCTGAAGAAATAATAGCTAAAATCTTCCCTAATTTAGAGAAGGAAACAGATATCCACATCAAGGAAGTACAGAGAGGTCTCATCAAAATCAATCAAAGCAGATCCAAACCAAGACATATTGTAATTACATTGGCAAAATATAGTGACAAAGGAAATAAAGAAAGCGGCAAAACAAAGGACTACAGTAATTTACATGGGAAAACTCATAAGGCTGGCTGAGGATTTTCCAGCAGAAATTTTGCAAACCAGAAGAGGGTGACCTGATATATTCAAAGTGTTGAATGGAAAAATTCTGCATCCAAAAATACTCTATCCAGCAAGGCTATCATTCAGAATAAAAGGAGATACAAAGAATTTCCTAGACAAACAAAAACTAAGTAAGTTCATGAACACTTAAACCAGCCCTGAAAAAAATATTAAAGGGAACTCTTGGAAGGGAGAGAACAAAAGTTACAGTAAAAAGGTAGGGGGGTAAAAAAGGCAGTAAAAGTGAATATTTCTGTAAAAAAAAATCAATCAAGAAACTCACAAGATAAAAGGATATAAAATATAACAACATAGACCCATAAAATGGGGAGTCATAAAGAATCAGTTCAAACATAAACAACCATCAGGTTAATATAGACTGCTATATGCAGAAGAAATTACATACAAAACTATTAGTAACCATACATCAAAAAACACTAATAAATATGCAAAGAATAAAAGGAAAGAATTCCAAAAACATCACTAATGAAAATCAGAAAACCATGAAAGAGAGAAAGATAAGAAAGGATCAGAGAAAATCTTCAAAAACAGCCATAAAACAAATAATAAAATGAAATAAGTGCATATCTATCAATAATTACATTGAATGTAAATGGGTGAAATGCTCCAATCAAAGATATGAGATGACATAACAAATTAAAAAACAAGACTTATCCATATGCTGCCCACAAAAGACTCATTTTAGACTTAAAGTCACCAACAGATTAAAAGTGAGGGCATGTAGAAACATCTAACACACAAATGGATGTCAAAAGCAAGCCATAGAGCAACTCTTACATGAGACAAAATAGACTTTAAAATAAAGATGGTAGCAAGAGACAATGAAGGACACTATATAATAATAATAGAGACACTAACAAGAAAATATAACTATTATAAATAGTTATGTATCCAACATAGAAGCACCCAAATACATTAAAAAGTTAATAACAAACATAAAAGAACTAATCAATAATAATAAAATAATAGTAGGGAATTTAATACCCCACTCATATCAATGGGCAGATCACCTAAACAGAAAATAAATAAGGAAACAATGACCTTAAATTATATTGGGACAGATGTATTTAACAGATATATTTAGAACATTCCATCCTAAAACAGCAGAATACATATTATTGTCAAGTGTACATAGAACATTTTCCAGAATAGACCACATATTAGCCCCCAAAAACAGCCTTACACAAACCAAAGAAGATCAAAGTAATATCATCCATCTTTTCTGACCACATTGCTATGAAACTGGAAGTGAACCATAGGAAAAAAAAAAAAGAAACAAACAAAAAAAAAACAAAACAAAACAACAACAACAACAAAAAAAAACAAAGAAAGAATCAGGAAAGGCCACAAATACATGGAGGTTAGAAAACATGCTACTATCAATGAATGGGTCAGCCAGGAAATTAAAAATAATAAATAAATAAATAGGTACATGGAAACAAGTGAGAATGAAAATACAATAGTCTAAAACCTTAGGGATGCAGCAAAAGTGATTCTACAACAGAAGTTTATGGCAATACAGGCATACCTCAAGAAGCAAGAAAAATCTCAAATAAGCAATCAAACTTATACCTAAAGGAACTAGAAAAATAAATACAAATAAAACCCAAAAACCAGTAGAAGGAAGGATATAATAAAGATGAGAGAAGAAATACATGATGCAGAAACAAACAAATAAAAATTAGACCAGATCAATGAATCAGGAGCTGTTTTTTTGCAAAAAAGAGAAAATCAATAAAATTGGTAAACCTTTACCTAGACATATCAAGAAAAGAAGAAAAAAAGACTCAAATAAAGTCACAGATAAGAGAGGAGAAATAATAACCAACACTACAGAAATATAAACAAGACAATATTATGAAAATACTCTGAAAAACTGTATGTCAACCAATGGACAACCTAGAGGAAAGGGATAAATTCCTAGAGACTTATAAACTATCAAAACTGGAAGAGGAAAAAATATAAAATTTGAGCAGACTAATGTGTAGGGGGAAAAAAAAGTGAATCAGTAATTTTAAAAAAAAGAAAAGAAAAGAAAAAAGAAACTCCCAACAAACAAAATTCCAGGACCAGAAGACTTCACAGGTAAATTCTACAAAACATGTAAAGAAGAAGAGTTAATGACTATTCTTCTCAATCTAGTCCAAAAAAAGTAGAAGAAAAAGGAAACCTTCCAAATTCATTCTATGAGGCAAGCACTATCCTTATACCAAAACTAGATAAAGACACACTAAAGAGAACTACAAGCCAATATTGCTGATGAACACAAATGTAAAAATTCTCAACAGAATACTAGCAAATTGAGTTAAATAACACATTAAAGAATTCACCACAGCCAAGTGGGCTTTCTTCCTGGGTTATACATGTGTTTCAATATTTGCAAATCAATCCGTATGATACATCATATCAATAGAAAGGTTAAGAACCATATGACCATTTCAATAGACTCAATAGACGCAGGGAAAGTATTTGACAAAGTACATGGATTCATGATAAAAATCCTCAGCAAAATAGGTTTAGAGAAAATATACATCAACATAATAAAGGCTGATATATGAAAAACCCACAATTAATATTCTTGGTGGGGAAAAACTAAGAGCTTTGCTTTTATAGTAAATAACAAGATAAGCTTGTCCACTCTCATCACTTTTATTCAACACAGTCCTGGAAGTCCTAGCCACAGCAATCAGACAACAAAAAGAAATTAAAGACACCCAAATTGGTAAGGAAGAGTAAAATTTTCACTATTTGCAGATGGCATGACACTATATATATAGAAAACCTGAAAGATTCCACCAAAAAACCTGCTAGAATTGATAAATTCAGTAAAGTCACAAGATACAAAATCAACAGACAGAAAACTGTTGCATTTCTATACCCAAAAATTGGAGTAGCAGAAAGAGAAATTAAGAAAATAATCTCATTTACATTTGCACCAGAATAAATACCTAGGAATAAACCTAACAAAAGAGAATAAAGACCTGTACTCTGAAAACTGTAAATCACTGATGAAAGAAATCAAAGATGACACAAAGTAACAGAAAGACATTCTGTGCTCATGGATTAGAACAACAAATATTGTTAAAATGTTTACAACATCCAAACATTGCATACATTTAATGCAATCCCTATGAAAATACCATCAGCATTTTTCACAGAACTAAAACAAAGAATTTTAAAATTTGTATGGAACCACAAAAGATCCTAAATAGCCAGAGCAATCATAAAAAAGAAAAGAAAGCTGGAAGACTCATAATTATGGACTTCAAATTATACTACAAAGCTATAGTGATCAAAACAGTAAGTTGTTAGCATAAAATAGACACACAGATCATTAGAACAGAATAGGAAAACCCAGAATGAACTGACAGCTATATGGTCAATTAAACTTCCATAAATCAGGAAAGAGTATCCAATGGGAAAAAGACCGTCTCTTCAACAAATGGTGCTGGGAAAACTGGAAAGCAAATGCAGAAGAATGAAATTAGACCACTTTCTTACACCATACAAAAAAACAAATTCAAATTATTTTTAAGACCTAAATGTGAGGCCTGAAACCATAAAAGCTCTAGAAGAGAACATGGGCAGTAACTTCTTTGACATCAGCTGTAGCTACTTCTCACTAGATATGTCTCCAGAGGCAAGGGAAACAAAAGCAAAAGTGAACCATTGGGACTTCATTAAGATAAAACACTTCTGCACAGCAGAAGGAACAACAAAACTAAAAGGTGACCTACAGAATGGGAGAAAATATTTGCAAATGACATACCTGATAAAATGTTAGTATCCAAGATATACAAAGAACTCATACAACTCAACCTCCAAAAACCAAATAATCCAATTAAAAAATGGGCAGAAGACATGAGTAGATATTTCCCAAGGAAGACATTCGGATGGCTAACAGATGCATGAAAAGATGCTCAACATCACTGATAACCAGGGAAATGCAGATCAAAGCTATAATGAGGTAACACCTCACACCAGTTAGAATGACCAAAATCAAAAACACAAGAAACAATAAGTGTTGTCAAGGTTGTGAAAAAAAAAGGATCCCTTATACATTGGTGGGAATGCAAACTGGTGCAGCCACTCTGGAAAACAGTATGAAGTTTCTCCAAAACATCAAAAATAGAGGTAAGACCTAGCAACGGTTCTACTGAGTATTTAACTACAGAATACAAAAATTCTAATTCAAAGAGATACATGTACCCCAATGTTAGTACATAGTAACCTTATCTATAATAGCCAATTATGGAAACAACCAAAGTGTCCACTGGCTGATGAATGGATGAAGAAGATATGGAGTGTGTGTGTGTGTGTGTGTGTGTGTGTGTGTGTGTGTGTGTGTGTGTATGCAGTGGAATATTATTCAGTCATAAAAAGGAATGAAATAACCATTTGCAACAACATGGACAGAGCTAGAGAATGTAATGCTAACAGAAATAAGTCAGTCAGAGAAAGACAAATACCATGCAATTTCACTCATATGTAGAATTTAAGAAACAAAACAAATAAGCAAAGGAGGACAAAAGAGAGAGAGAAACACATTAAGAAATTACCAGAGGAGAGATGCATGGCGAGGAGGGGGGAGATGAGTGAAATAGATGATGGGGACTAAGGATTGCCCTTGTTTTTGTTTTGTCTTATTTTTAAAATAATATTTACATCATTGTTTAAAGCTTTTATTTATTTATTTGAGAGAGGGAGAGAGAGAGTACAAGCCAGGGCAGAAGGGGAGAAAGAAGGAGAAGCAGACTCCCTGCTGAGCAAGGAGCCCATTGCAGGGGTCAAACCCAGGACCCCGAGATCATAAACTGACCTGAAGGCAGACACATTAGCCAACGGAACCACATAGAAACCCCTAAGGAAGGCACTTGTGATGAGTACAGGGTGACGTATGAAAGTGTTGCGTCACTATATTATATACCTGAAACTAAAATAACACTGTATGTTAAGTAACTGGAACTAAAATAAAAGCTTAAAATAGAAAAAGAAATGAAAAAAAAAAGGAAAGGAAATTGAATATTTAAAATGTTATTTGTATAAATATTTATTCTTAAGGGATGCATATTTAAGATATCTCAAAATTTAAGGAAGGAGTGTGAAAAATATTGAGAGGTTGGATGTTTTAATTATATCAACTTAAAATAGCATACCATGCAAACTCTGGGACTTTTTTCACACCCTAAACTATGTTACTAATGTACAAAATACATACATTGACACCAAAGTTTTATTACAAGGATGTTAAAACTACATTTGATTTGGAGTCTTACAATTCCTTTCTCTATCCCTTACTTGACTGAATTAATTGCCAAAAAAGGTGTTGTGTTTTCTTTTCTCTGTTTTCTTTCCCCAGAGAGCCTACTGGTGGTTTATTTTCTCTTTTTATTTGATATGGAAAGTAACAGTCTCTTAGTTTCATGCTTGAATGGCAACTTACCTTTATAAATCGGTCCTTAGTAACACTTTACTTTTTATTTCCTTTGAACTCTTAGCAGTTGTGCTGTTAGCTTCTGTCATTAAATACTTGGGTGGGCAAGCGAGAATTTCCTCCTCAGAAAAACCTTTTCTTCCCTGTGTCTTCCCTACTGCCAGGCAGTACTTAGTTCTTCAATTTCAGTGACATCACTGATCTATTTCTTGGGACAAATTGTTCTTCAGCTATTGTTTCTGGAATACCGTGTATTCTATTGTTCTGCAGATATATTTAAAACTTTATTTTGGGAAAATTTCATCCATTTTGGTTGAGTGATTTTTGTTAATTCTACTAGGGTTTTCTACATCACAGATGACAGTAGCTCTGTGGGAACATCTTTGTTCTCTTCATCTATTGTGATTCATCTAATTGCTTTGATCTTGGTCTTTTTCCTCTGCATTCACATCATTTTAATAGGTCTTTTCTCCACTGTGTCAGCAATTGCTTTGCAACCACATCTGCTCTGTTCTGTGCTACTTAGCGTCCATTTGTTTTTCTGCACTGCTGTGATTTGGTTTCACAGTTTGTTTCCACAGCTCTTCCATCCCCATTTCATCTCACTGGGCTGTAGGACCATCAGGTCTTTACACTTTTGTTTCATAAATTAATGCTTTTAGTAAGTACTTACAAGTCACTTGTGGAGCATTTTCTTCTATTCATTTGATGATTCACTCTTGGCTAAGACAGTCCCTTGTCTTTTGCAAATGGTGTTCCTTAATTTGATCATTTTAATGTTTACATTTGTTGTCAAACCTCTTCTCTTCATCTCGCTGGCCTGTTATTTATCACAGAATTTGCCATAATTCTCCTTTTCTTCCCACTCCATTACCTAAATTTGGCTTTCCTCTCTGAAATTGTTCTTTGTTGACTTTTGTTGTTAAGTGTGTGTGTGTGTCAGGGAAAAGGGATGACTCTGCTCTGTGCAGGATTTCTAGACAGAGCTGGTTCCTAATGTATCATACTATATTTAAAGTCTTTAAAATAGTATTTTCAAACATTAATGTCACAGAAATTATATGGTGGTCTTGCTAAATATGCAAGGCTGTCCATGATTCTACATTTGTTACAAGTTTTCAGGTGATGTCAGTATGCCCAGTCTGATAATCCTACTCTGAGTAGCAAAGATTTAAAAGAATTCACCCCACTAAAAAAAGGCAAACTCTAATTCCGTTAGTATTTTTTACTAATTCAGTGTATTTCACAATTGATTGATGATTCCTGGAGTTTGTGCCCTTTTTTTTTTTTCCCTAAAGAGATAGAGAGTGCAAGTGATGGGGGGACGGCCAGAGGGAGACAGGAAGAGAGGATCTTAAGCAGAGTCCATGTCCATTGTGGAGCCTGACATGGGACTCAAACTCAGGACCCAAGACAACAGTCCTGAGATCATGACCTGAGCCCAGAAAATGACCTGAGCCAAAATCAAAACTCAGATGCTTAACTGACTGAGCTACCCACGCTCCCCTGGAGTTTGTGTTTTACCAGACAATTTCATCCCCACACAGCATCTCTGCCAACGTATCTCATCCACAGACATTTCATTCTCTGCTGGCCAAAGATGGAAAAGATAAAAGGGCCTTTGGTAGCAGCTTCTCGATAACTGAGTGGCATTTGTGAAAATCCTCAAGATTAAGGCACCCCTGTGATATCTCATTTGGGGGCAGAGCTGGGGAAGAACAAGGTTAGGCCTTTCAGAATTTCATTTCTGATCTTCATTTCCTTCTTGTAAAGTTTAGAATATGACATCGTGGCAGTCTCTGTTTGCCAGGTTTTATTTTTCATTTATTTTTGTATTTGCTAGGTTTTAAATACTAAATTGTACATTATTGACTTTGTCAGTTAGATAATCTTATCAAGGACTAGGGGACCAAATTTCAGTAAATAAACTCCATTTTAAATCTCCAACTGAAAATAAAAACCATTTCTTAAATTTTTTTAATGCATTCATTTGCTCATGAAAACATATATAGTAGAACATTTAAATGGCATAATATACTGTACATAATTTTTTATCTAAAATAGGTCTTCATGATCTTTCTAGAATAACATATATAGATATACTTTATTCTTTCTAATGGCTTAAGTAGTTTTCCACCTATTGAAGTTACTATCCCCTTGGTAGTCATTTAGGTCATTTCAATTTTTAATAATTGCAAATTAATTATTTTATATGTTTTATAAACATTCATTTTTTTAAAATCTATTTATTTGACAGAGAGAAATCACAACTAGGCAGAGAGGCAGGCAGAGAGCGAGAGAGGAGGAAGCAGGCTCCCTGCCAAGCAGAGAGCCCGATGTGGGACTTGATCCCAGGACCCTGAGATCATGACCTGAGCCAAAGACAGAGGCTTAACCCACTGAGCCACCCAGGCGCCCCTAAACATTCAATTATTTTTAAAGAACATATGAAAACTTTGGTCAAACATAAACACGTTGTAAAATATCATAACTACTATGCAATTACCTTACAATAATGTTCTTCTAATTTTCATTTTCAGCATAAATAAGTGAATATCCATTTTTCACAACTTTTTCAGAATTATATATTATCCATCTTTATCTTTTGATCATGCAATGGATAAAATGATATCTTCTGTTTTAGTGTACTTTTAATCAATTTGCACAAGATTTAAAATAATTTCATGTGTTCATTGAAGATTTATATTTTTCTTATGAGACCTGTCTGCTCACAATATTTTATTAATAGTGATTATTTTTTCTTTTATTTATTTATTGATCTTTAGGAGATATTTTAAATCTTAAAATAGTAAACATAGCCTCTTTTGTATATATTGAATTTTATCCAATATATTTAATGATATATTAAGATTCAATGTAATCAAATAAAAATCCCAATCTTAAGAATCAACTGCAAATGTTTTAAAAACATGTAGCTTTTTTCATAATATTCTATATGGTCAGATCACACAATGAGTATTTAATCTGATTATAACACTCAAAATAGGCTACTATAAATTGAGCACCATAGATTGATATAATAAAGTATGTCAAATTGGCATCACTTATAGAATTCACATAGATGATTATGCAATTCTAGTTTTTCCTTTTGTAAAGGATATAGATTAGGACATATCACTTAAACTTACTAGGTGCAGTATAGCTTTGCATTCTATGAAATATCTTTGTTTTGTGTTCTGTAGTGTACTAATCTGCTTGGACTACCATATCCAAAAAATACTACAGACCCAGGGGCTTAAACAATATACTTATTTTCTCACAGTTCTGAAGGCTAGAAGTATACAATCAAGGTGTTGGTAAATTCTGTTTCTGAGAGCCTCTTCCTGATTTGCAGATGCCTACCTTCTCATTATGTAATCCCATGGCTTTTCCTCTATATCCCTGTAGAGAGAAAGAGCTTTATCTGGTATATCTTCTTACAAGGACACTAATCTTACTGGATTAGGGCCCCACTCTTAAATCTTCATTTAACCTTAATTACTTCCTTTAAGGCCTGTCTTAAAATACAGCCACACTGAGACTTGGAGCTTCAACATACAAATTTGGAAGAGTAGATACATTGAGATCATAACACAAAGTCTAAGCAAATGTTCAAATGTAATCATAACCTTTTAAGTACAAATTAGCTTTAGATGGTATATACAAACAATGATCTCTGCCACATTAACCTAGTAACATGAAATGAAAATGACAGACACAAATGGAGAACTGTAGATGGAAATATCAACATTACAGCTACTCAGAAAAATTTTAAAATATGAAATGTTACCTGAGTCTTTAGTAAACTGTAACAAAATGTAGAAAGAAAAAATTAGTTCGAATTTCACATGTCTATGCTCATTATATATGTTGATTTTTACTTATCAATTAGAAGCACTTCATACAAAAACAAAAACATTCTTTATTTTTTAAAAATAATTCTTAATCAGATATGTTGATATATGCATAGTATCCCTGAAGCTTAAGCATGTCTTGCTTTATACAAGTAAGCACTGAAAATTTGCAACAGAGTCAGGACAAGAGAAAACAAGAGATTCTTTTTCTAGTTTTTTTTTTTTTTTTTTTCACAGATGAAAGTCATTTGTCAGGGGCACCTGGGTGGCTCAGTGGGTTAAAGCCTCTGCCTTCGGCTCAGGTCATGTTCCCAGGGTCCTGGGATCGAACCCCACATCGGGCTCTCTGTTCAGCAGGGAGCCTGCTTCCTCCTCTCTTTCTCTCTCTGCCTGCCTCTCTGCCTACTTGTGATCTCTATCTGTCAAATAAATAAATAAAATCTTAAAAAAAAAAAAGTCATTTGTCCGACTCTTCTTTCACGCGAGATTTTAAACTATCAACAAGATCATCATATATAAGCTGAAACAAATATGAAGAAGAGACTACACAAGAGGAAATTTTTTGTCTAAAACTACCTTATTATTCATTCTGCTATCACTATTCCTTGTAAAGTAAAAGGTGAGAGGAGAGAAGCTGTGCGTTTTACCAAGGATAGAGGGAGAATGGATACAGAAATATCAAATGACATATTACAAAAGCAGATTGCAACCCTAAGATTTGTCTCCAATTTAAAGAAATAGAAGGAAATCATTGCCCTATGACAAAGTAGGCATTCTACACTCACTAATAAATTCTGAAAAAAAGAATTCCTGAGAAGACATCAATCCATATTACTACTCAGTTGTGTTTCCCATTGGAAAAATATTTAGTGACATGACCTTGAATTTAATTAGTTTCACAAAGAAACCTAGAAGCCTTAGCAGCATTTCACATACAATAATGGATTAAAATCCCTTGAAAATTACTTTGTAGTTAGTAATTTTTTTACTCAGGTACCCACTGTCTTTCTCCTTCAGTTTCATCTGTATACTCTGCTCTGAGATGCTGGGATTGTTTCCTTGCAAACTACATTTCTCAGTTCCTGCCTCCATCCCAATATCAATAGAAGGCATTATCGAGAAGGATGAAGAAGGGGAAAGAAATGACCTCTTCTTTATTATTTGTCTTCCCTTTTCTTTTCTTTCTAGTCAGCATTGCTCTAAAAGAGAGCTGGTTCTTTTGCCAGCCCTGGCATCAGTCTCACCACCCTTCATTATACGCATCAACACTGGGAACTTTGTCTTCTTCAGAGATATGAGCACAAACCCCCTGCCCCCATAAGGCGCTTCTTGTGGGACTCACAGCTTCTTCCATTACCACTTCTTCTATCATTTCTATTTGCTTCTGTTATCGTCTCTAGTTTAGCTTCTATTTGTTTCTGTTACTGTCTTCTGTTATTGTCCCTAGTTCTTCCTGTTTTTTTCTTCTAATTCTCCCATTTGTGTAAAACCATTTTGCTCCATGAAATCCCCCCTCTGTAAAATACCTAGTATGATTTCCTCTTCTGCATGCATCATGGCTGCAACAGAATCTTCATAATGAAGGTTAAACTGATCCAGCAGCACATTTTCTCAGACACACACAGACCCAATTAAACTTCCTGTTAACTGTTTATCTAGATTTCTTCACTAATTCTGAGTCTTGGTTTTTCTCAAATAGTTGATTCCCAACAATCAGTGTATCTTTGTTGTGTTGGCCTTTTTATGTATCTCTAGGATCTTCCTTGGTTTACCAAGGTCTGTTTTCTCTATCAATGGGAAACAATTGTCAGAATTAATAAAATGTTCACAAATTTCCATTGTACTTATATTTTTCAGTATATTCTTCCTAATTTGTATTTTTCTATTATATACTCTTTCAACATACTTTTTGTTTCTAATTTATTAATTTACCTCTTCTTATAACTTTGATTAGCACTGTCTTAATGCCATTGACTCTTAATACATGAAATATGTTCACTAGCTAGCCTATTTTCAGTTCTTGGTCCATTTATACTAATAACTGACTCCTGGAAATTTCCCTTTTCTATTGAGGTAGACTCTGTTGTATTATTATCTTTACAATAGCCCGATATATCTATAAGTCAGAGAATGAAGAGAGAGTTCTCAAATCTGCTGTTTAGTCTATGCTCACATTGAATTTTCTAGTCTGAAATTCTTTGTCTAATACTCTAAGTATCATTCACACATCACTATACCAGATATTGCTAGTTCTTAGTATATGTACATTATATGTTAGAAATGCAAAGTAAATCATTTTTAAAGATCTTATTTATTTATTTGACAGATAGAGATCACAAGTAGGCAGAGAGGCAGGCAGAGACAGAGAGAGGGGGAAGCAGGCTCCCCTCTGAGCGGACAGCCCGATGTGGGGCTCAATCCCAGGACCCTGGGACCATGACCTGAGCTGAAGGCAGAGGCTTAACCCACTGAGCCACCCAGCCCCCAAAGTAAATCAACTTGTGTCATGTAGCTCAGTATGGATACCTAGTATCACAGCAAATGCACTCAGTTTCTAAAAATACATATTTTCTGCTTCTTCAGTTGCTATAATTCTCCTTTACTTCCAATTCACTTTTATTATTCCTTGCATTAGATCTTGCATTGGATCTTTGTGTAATCTATGGATTGATGCATTTTTATAGCATGTTTATTTCTAACTTATTTTATTTTTAATTTTTTTCATATTTACTTCTTTTACTGTACTAATGTTCACATATCTACCTCACTGTGTATTCTATTTATATTTAGAGTGTCCTAATACGCAGACAGGGAGGTGTATTGAAAGAAATAGATTACCTAAAATCAAAAACATTGACATATACTCTTGACTTCACACTGGCTATGTATTTCAACATGTTTTATTCTTTTTTTCCTCCGTTTAGTCTCATTTTTATAATCTAAGACATTTTAGTATTGACCGAGTTGATATGAAATGATTCTGCAATAGCTATTATATTTGTATTTTCTTTTCTTTCTAAACATTTTCTGTCCTCACTTATTTGTTCTATAACTATTACTTTAAAGTTGTGCATTTCTCAGTCTTTTCTTGTCCAGCTTGTAGATTTTCAAACTAAGCTATAGATGCCTGATGTCTGCTCTTATACAAAGACAGGTATGGTGAGTATTTATCTACAGAAAAATTGTTATTTTGTCTTAAGGTAACATATTTACAAACATAAAATCATATTTTTTAAAGCAGTTTACTTGACTTTCTGAAGTAAAATTGAGAAATTTAAACCAAATCTGAGTCAGTCGGGTCAAAGAGTTAAATGCATCTCTAAAAATAAAAAATACCAAAGCTACAGAAAATGAATGAGTAGAAAAAAGAGTCTATTGATTTAAAAGTCAGAGATTAGAAATTAAATTTAAAATATCTAAAAATAGTTAGACGTACAGAAATTAATCCACAAATATGTTTCATAGACTAGAATCCTGAACAAAAAGGGACCTTAAAATTCTGAGAAAGAGTTTGAAACTCACCTGCAGAAAGTCTCATGTTTAAAGGATTGTGAAAAATAATAATATGTTCATCAAAAGATAAAGAACTGCAATTCATTTTCTTTATATATCCATAAAAATGACAGGAAACATAAAATTTTAAATAGGATATCAAAGTCAAAAAGCTATTTACAATATAACAATGCCTATAAAACATTTAAACAAAATATTTTCAAGGATGAGTTCTATATACATTTTAAGGGGCAAATAAAAAGTTTGGGGTTTTAGAAATATCTTTAGAAATACTAGTAAAATATTTTATGATAATAATAAGATCTTGGACAGAGGCCAACTATGCCAACTTCACTTGCCAAGGTGGTTTTCCAAAAACTTTTCTATAGATCATGTTATCTCTACCTACTTAGGGTAATCTAAACCTTTTGCAGTAAAATTTTAAGATTCTGCCTTACTACCTGGTTTAAACAAATAATAAATGAAAAAATTTCTACTTTGACCATTTTAATTTCTTCAAATGATGTGTTTTACTGCAGCAATTTTTTATTATTTCTGTAGATGCTGGTAGCTCTCCCGATATTGACCTTTTGAAATTATTGAAAAATAAAGCAAAATAAATCTTCCTCCTGGAAATTCTAAGCAATCTTCTATTTTCAAGTGACCTTATTCAATGTTTGATCCTCTCACCTTTCCTGTGACCAAAAGTCAGGGCTTTCCACACAGCAGAAAGCAGATCATTTATTTTCTTAGCAGGAGACCTCCCCCATGTTATTAATGATTCATATAGGTCATATTTACAAGGGGCAAGTGTTTCCAAGTTTGTTCTATCATAAAGCAGTAACTTCCATTTTATATAACTATAGTGCTAGAACTTCTTATCTAAAACAACCAAGAATAAAAATTTAAGTTCTATTACTTTATTTACTGGATGACAAAGGAATGAAGGAAGAAAACAAAGAAAAAAATAAATAAATAGAATCCTGAAAACAAAGTGTGGAGTTTCAAAGTGTTTGGAAACAAAGAGGGAGAAGGCAATCAGCTTTATTGATTCATAATTGACAAATAAAATTGTAAGACATTTAAAGTACACATTGCAACGGTTTGACAATAATCTACATTATGAAAGGTTTTCCACTATTGAATTAACTAGCACATCTGTCACTTCACATATTTACTTTTCATGTTGTTTTGTGTGTGAGAGAGAAAGAGAACACTGAGTTTACACTATTAACAAATTTCAATTATATAATAGTGTTAACTATATTTGCCACAGACCTTATTTATCTCATAACTGAACATTTGGACCCTTTTATCAATATTTTCTTATTTTCACTCTCCCCCACAAATTCCCTGATAACTTTCTTTTTTGTTTTTCCTGGTAACTGTTTTTTTTTTTTTTAAGATTTTTATTTATTTATTTGACAGACAGAGATCACAAGTAGGCAGAGAGGCAGGCAGAGAGAGAGGAAGGGAAGCAGGCTCCCTGCCGAGAAGAGAGACCAATGTGGGGCTCAATCCCAAGACCCTGGGATCATGACCCCAGCCGAAGGCAGAGGCTTTAGCCTACTGAGCCACCCAGGCACCCCCCTTTGATAAGATTTTAGTTTGATGTAGTCACGTTTGTTTTGTTTTGTTCCCTTTGCTTTTGGTGTCAAATCCAAAAAAATATTTGCCAAGACTCATACAAGAAGTTTTCCTCTTTTCTTCTAGGAGTTTTACTGTTTTGGATGTTGTATTGATTTTGAGTTGATTTTTGTGTATGGTAAAAGATAGGGGTTGAATTTCATTCTTCTGCATGTGGCTGTCCAGTTTTCCAGCCCTATTCACTGAAGAGACTATCTTTTCTCCCTTTCATATTCTTGGCTCCTTTGTTATAAATCTATTGACCATATAACCATGGGTACATTTCTGACCTCACTATTCTGTTCCATTGATCTATGTTTTTATGCCATTACCATGTTGTTTTGATTACTATATCTTTGTAACGTAATTTGAAATCAGGAAGTATTAAGCCTCCTGCTTTGTTCTTTCTCAAAATTGCTTTGGATATTTGAAGACTTTGTAATTCCATAAAGATTTTATGATTGTTTTATTCTATTTCTGTGAAAAATGCCATGGATTTTGGCAGAGATTACAGTGAATCTGTAGAACTTTTTAAGTAGAATGGTCATTTAATAATATTAATTCTTACAATCTGTAACTACATGCTACCTTTCCATTTATTTGTATCTCCTTCAATTTCTTTGATTAATGTCTTACAATGTTCAGTGTGCAGGTTTTTCACATCCTTGGATAAATATATTCAGAAGTATTTTATTATTTTTAATGTTACTGTAAATGGGATTTTTAACAATTTATCTTTCTGGTAGTTTATTTTCACTGTATAGGAGGAACACAGTGATTTTTATATATTGATTTTGTATCCTATAACTTTACTAAATTCATTGATGAGTTCTAACAAGTGTTTCCTTCATTTTGCAGGAAAAATCTAGAAGTTGGGAGTTTCAACCCAATTGTATGGAGTTTAGCTGTGGTGAGGTTTATGGAGAGAATGTGTTTCAGCCGTTTCTAATCCATTGTGATGTGGGTATTTTCTCATTTACCCAATGTGTAGCGATCATTCAGCTGGTTTCTGTATTTCTTTCAGAAGCAATTGCTCTGTGTATAGCTGTACATTGTGTTCTGTAGGGGGAGGGGAGTTCAGGACCTCCTGTATTACCATCATGGTCAATCCCCTCAATATAATTTAGGAAGATTTTTAACATGCTTGACTAATAAGATTAAAGATTCAAAGTTGATATCACCGCTACAAAGAGAAATATGACTATATACGTCAATAATTTATTTTTTTCTTTAATATGTATCATTTCTTCCCTTTCTGGCATGTTAAAGACATTTAATTCAACCGCTAATATGTATAGTTCCAAAGATTGTTCATTACTGATTAGACTTTAGTCTTAGTGTGCACATTACTTATAATAAAATTATTTTCCCATTGCATACTTCATTTTCAAAATATTTTTTCTTTTTCCTTTCCTTTTTTTCTTTCTTTTCTTTTCTTTTCCTTTCTTTTCTCTTCTCTTCTTTTCTTTTTTCAGTGTTCCAAGATTCATTGTTCATCCATCACACCCAGTGCTCCATGAAATAAGTACCCTCCTCAATACCCATCACCAGGCTCACCTAACCCCCGATCCCCCCCCACAAAACCCTCAGTTTGTAAACTCTTTATAAATGTTTTATATTTCTTTCACTTTTTTCTAACTTCTTTTGCCTAAGCTAAACAAATTACGAATGTGTCAACAGCTATTGTAATGCTCATAGAATTTTACATAGAATTTTCAAATTAAAAATATGGATTTTAATCATTCTGTTTATTCCAAATTCCAGGGAATTCTAAGTAATGCTGTACTATCTATGCTTGTATTATAGATTTCATATTGTTGCATTAATTTTGGGACTGTTGATTCTCAAAACTCTTTGTTGAGTAAATCATGTATGTATCCATAATTTTAATGTATAGTGACAAATTAAGTAAAGACTACAGTAATTATATTTGTCAGTGTTTTCACTGGTCAGCAAATTTAGATCATTGCTTTTTTGTTTTGATTTGTTTTGGTTTTTGGAAGGGTAGCCTTTCTGAGGTTCATCTATCTATTCTGTTCCTCATTGTTCTTGCTCTTATTTGGCCTTAGTGGATTCCCAACTAGCAGGCATTCTTCCTGAGAGAATATTTGACTACTACTATAGCTTATTATTTTCTGATTTTGGATTTACTGTTCCTGTGTCTCCCACCTTCATCAGACCAACATCTATCAATGTCTTATAGCAAACATTTTACCATAAACCATGATAGTATTCTACACATTTTTATGTCCACAGAATTTTAGTTATAGAGAAATAATTAATTCTATGGGAAAATGCTCATGGGATCCAATCTGTTGTGTACTCTGTCATAGAGAAGCAGTGGCTTTTACAGTACATAGAAATAACCTCTAGAAAATGGAAGATAATACCTTATAAGTTTGGGTGCTGTCCAACAGGATGCAATATATGCTCCTAACCAATAAAAAATATGATGTGTCTTTTGCAATAGCTGTAATACATACACCTGGGGATTAATAAGAAATAAGCCAATGTTGAAGGAAATTTTTTAGCTCTGAAAATAAGGCAGTACTAAATCATATTTTAAGAAAAAAATATTCAAAAAATTATTAAGCTGCATCATTAAGCTTGCAAATACTGTTAGTGGTTTAAAAAGTATATAGGATCTGTTTGAGTATTTGTGCAAAAATATTTAAAATAAAATTTTCTATTTTACTGATCTTAAAAGGAACCTCCTGATTGAAAAAGCTGAGACAACAAGGGAATTACATAGTGTAAAATAAAATACTCCAAGATACAGTGGTATAATAGACAGTTATATATATATATAATTTTTATTTATATAATTTAACGAGAGACCCTTTGTGAGCTAAATAATAAATTTTACTGTATTCTAATATCATAAGAAGTTTTAAAGCATTTCATGTGCTTACATTGTTTTAATATTAAACCTAATAATTTTAGCATCTTTGACACTTACTTATGAATTTACACTTTATAAATATCATTTTATTGTCTATAACAGTGTAACTGAGTTTAAAAACTCTTTTCTTGAGATAAATTAGTTAATTAAAATAATAGAGATATTCCATGTGAAAGAACCCAGGTATGTTTTCAGCTAATTTTGTGTTATTATTGTTGTCACAAAAATAATTTAGACTTTCAGTCTAAGAAGGTATAATTCATGATTCTATACACAATGTGTATTTCAAATAAGAAGACAATAAGCTGCAACCTTTCACACCACAGAACAGCCAGTTTATAGCATGTTAGTCTAATAATTCATCTATTTTATCACCTAATCCTTTTGTAACCAATACTGTTTTTTCATAATCCATTAACTCAAATTGTTCCTCTTAAGAGGGTGGTGGGTATTATTATTTTGTTAATTGCCAGATTGTCACAGCAATAAGACCTTTTGTCTCAGGCTATTAATTAAGGACACCATTTTTTGCTTCCTTAAAATATCTTTATGAACATAATTTTTTTTAAAGAATGGATGAGATATGCTCAAAATAGTATTGCAATGTTCTCTATGTACATATATTCTGACCAGTGAACATATATGAAGAACATCCTGACATGTTAACTAATGCTGTTAGCAGATCATTAGAGAATGTAATCACAGAGACAGAACTTGGCAGGGTATGTGGTCATGTTCAAGTCTATATAAGCTCAATGACTGACTGTAATTGAGCAGCTGCCAAAGGCTTGATAATTCTAATATTTGAGAATGACTGTGTAAAGGACAAATTGGGTCTCCATTCTCTTAGTATCCCCAAGTATTAAATCTCTTTATTAGATCATCTAAAGGAAAAGCACCTGCACAAATAATTTCATTCTCTAGAAAAAATGTCTTCACTGGGTTTCAATTTAACTTTGTTCCCTCAGCCAATATTGAATCTATGAGAGTCAGTCATTTTTAACAGTATATCTGTGTCAATTTAAGAACTAAATTTGAGGATAATACTATGTCATCCAGAGGCCAATACACAAAACTCACAATCTCATTAATGTTTCTTTGAAAGATCCAGGGAAAAATTGTGTTTTCAGATAGATTGTATGCTTTACTTTGTCAGATCATGAAAATTGCTTATAGCTATGTGATGTTCCATGGTTTACAAAGTGTATTCAAAACACGTTTTCATTTATTCTCCACTAAAACCTAATGAGGTAGAAAGGTCAGATATCACTGTCCGGATTTACATAAAAGCAAAATACAAGCCAATGAAAAAGTGAGACGCAGAGAGTTCATGTGACTTTCTACTGTTATAAGTATCTGAATGAGAACCAGATTTCAAATATTTTATTTCAATTCAAATATGCCATTTTTCCACTTTCAGATATATTTTCTATCTTTTCATAATATGAGGTAAAGCAAACTTACTACCAAAATTACTTAACTTACAACAAATAGCTAAATATGTATCCTTTACATATAATTTATGTGCTCCATTTTTAACATCAACCATTACATTTTAAGTTACTTTAAATTATTAAATATTAAATATGTTTATAAACATACTGGATTTAGAAATCTGATCAAAGAGAGAAAGACTAAGTATACAAATATGTGTATCATAGCTTAATTTAACCAACACTTTTCTTAAATGCATGTCATTGGTAATCACTTCTTAAGAAACCCCCTTGGTTTCTTCCAATTACAAATTGAAGAGTATGAGTAAAATATATCTGCACAAAGAATATTTTTGTAATTGAAGCAGAAAAAGCAAAAATTATTTTCTGTAACATATAACAAGGCTTTCCAGACTTCTTTAAAAACAAATACCAACCTTGAATGTGATTACACATTTAATTGATATTACACCTTGAATGTCTCATTCAAGTTCATTGAATATATAAATTATATTATAATATATAATTATATAAACCGAGTGTTTCATTAAATGTATAAATTATAAGGTCTCGCCTGGAGGATCCAGCTTAGGCAATGTGGGAGGTCCTAACTAACAAGACCTCTGTAGTTTGAAAGTCCTAGTTAAGTTCCTCAGTGATTCTTATTATCTAGGAAGTTAGTATATTGTGCTGAGTGATGGCAAGTACAGTGAGGGCCAGACCAGCATTACTAGTGTAAGCAGCCACAGTTTGCTTGCCTGCTTTCTATGGTTTCTTTCCAACCACAAGACAAATGAATAGAGAATGCAAAAACAAACACACCCACAATTATATATGGCCCCATGAATTATTAAGAACACTGAATCTTGGGACTCCTGGGTGGCTCAGTTGGCTAAGCATCTACCTTTGGTTCAGGTTGTGATCCCAGGATCCTGGGATTGAGCCCCATGTGGGGCGCCTGGCTCAACGGGGAGCCTTGTTTTTTTCTCTCCCCTCCCTGCTTGTGCTCACTCTCTCGCTTTCAAATAAATAAATAAAATCTTAAAAAAAAAAACAACTCTGAATCTTACTAGAGTCTACAAGAGAATGCAAAAAGCTGAAAATTCTTTCTCTCCCCTCAATTTTATAGACTTATTTCAGATGGATAGACAAATGATAGTTAGATAAACAAATAGACGTATATAGAGAAAATCTTGTTTTCCCTTTACTATTCATAGAGACAAAGATCCTTTTAAATATGTCTTCCTATTATCCTTCATGTAGAGCTAAAAATACCACATTTGATACTCCTACCTCCCAATATCTTGTGAACATTTCCTTCCTTTGCATATGGTTTTTCTTAAGATGTCTTTAGCCATAAGGGTGACATCCTATCTCCATAGCAACAGGAAGTAAAGTATTTACAGTATAGATTTGGCCTGATACTAGTCCTACCTTTTCTGATTCCCATAATTTTGATAATGTTTACTGTTGTTATTTTGGTGTGGGGAGAGATGAGGGGAAATAACGTTATCCTTTCTTCCTCCAAATGCTTTTCCCTTCATGGAATTTTTCTTTCTTTCTTTCTTGGAGAGTTTCACCTGAATTTAAAGATTTAATTTTGTTTTAGTTCTCAAACTTAGTGTTGTTGTTGTTGTTTTTTCCCCTGCCTTACTATTGATTTCTCATCTAAGCAATACTTTCCACTCCACAAATGCAAAGACATGAGCTGTGAAACGGAGCAGGAAACAGAATAATATGGAGGTTCCAAGGAAGTGGAAAACTCTGTGCCTGGGTCTCACTCAGGGAAGCTTTGTGTTACTAGCTGGTGAAAATATTAAATTCCCTAGGATGGTGCCTAGAATCTGGGTATAAACTAGTTCTGTTTCATTATCCCTGTATTTCTAGTTGCTTTTAGAAACAACAAAACAAAACAATGAAAAGGAAAGCTGTGAAATTACAGCAGAGTGCTAATGGAAGCACGAAAGCTTATTGCCAAAATCCTAAGAAAAGTAGGTAAGGGTCTGATTAAATAAAATATGTTAGTAAATGAGAAGAAATAAGAAGGACTATAAATGATTGAAAACAAATCTGATTTTATTTATGGCTTGGTAAAGGAGAGTCAAGTTACTTTGAAATCAGTTCAGCAAATATCAACCAACAGAATGTCTAGGACTATATACATATAGAGATCTAGAAGGGCAGATTGTAATCTCGTTTTGATAAGTGATTAATTACAGGCTTTACATCACTCTGAACAGTTCAAAAGAGTCTGTGATTGTTTATGTAAATTTCTAGTACATGTGGAGTCATTTACCATACAAGCATGTATGCTGCATATTTAGGAAGATTTTACTTTAAAACTGATTTGATAGAACCTGATGGGATTTAGAAATCCAATCTACAAGCAACAGTCCAGGGCTTTGAAGCATTTGCAGAGCCAAAGAAACTTAAAGGAGGGCAAACACCAAAATCCCTAAGATGATCCTCTAGTCACAGGACTGAAACAATAAGGAAGAGTTTAACTAAAAACAGATAATTTTAAATAGGAATTACTTAGAACATGTCTATGTAATGTGTCCACAGAAGACAATAGGGGGAGACCGAATTTCCAACTGAAATCATTATTTTGGAATCTAAATCAAAACCAAAGGTAATCAGGTTGCCTTCCAAGGAATTAGAGAATAATTTATCTTCTGCATTTGTGTTATTTTTTACTGCTTCAGCATTTTTCATTATTTCTTTTTTCTTCCTACATTATATAGTGTATATATATATGTGTGTGTGTGTATATATATATATATATATATATATATATATATATATTTAATTTGCAATTAGGTCTATAAGCTGGTATATCAAAAACAGCAGCATCCCTGTGCTAAGGAAAGAAACCAGCCTGGACTTCAGCTGAACTTCACAAATGCACATGATTTTCCTTTTTTCACTCTGGGAAATACATGAGAAGGAAAGACACATTATTTAAAGTGTAGCAATTGTGGATTTTGTATTAGATTTCTTGGGCTGCCGTAACAAATCACCACAAACAATGTGACTTAAAACAAGAAAAATGCATTGTCTCATAGTTCTAAAGGCTAGAAATACAAAATCAAGATATTGGCAGGGTCATACTTTCTTTTCAAAGGCTTTGGGGAGGATTCTTCCTTGTCTCTTGCTGGCTTCTGGTAGTTGCTGGCAATCTTTGGCATTATTTAGCTTATAGATAATCAATCCATACCTCATCCTTGACATGTTCCCCCTCTGTGTCTGTGTCTTTACATGCAAATATTTCTTTTTTTATGAGGACACCAATCATTGGATTAGAGCTCACCCTAAAGTAATCCTCTTAACTTGATTATGTCTGCAAAGTAGCCGTTACCAGATAAGGGCAAATTCACAGGTATGTGGTGTGAGAACTTCAAGTCATCTTTTTGGTGGTGGGGTGTACAACTCACAACACAGCAGTATAGATTGAAAAACATGATGCGAGGTGGCAAGAAATATAATATAATGGGAGTTTCATATTTTGTTCTATGTTAGTCACCATCTTCCCTTAAATACAGCCTACTAGAATCTCTAGTCACCTGAGCCCATTTCCTAACTGCCTGACACAGAATTGGTCATAAATTTCGCTCAGATCAATCCAACTTTTGTGGAATGGTAAAAACAATAAACAACAAGACGATTTAGAGTACTTTTCTTTTCCTTCAGTTTTCAGCCCACAAATAAAATATTTCACAGCCTTGGAGGAGAAACATGCAAGTGAAAGTGTTTGAGGTCATATTCGCAAAACAAGCAAAAACTTCTCTCGACATTAAGGGAGAATGGGACAAGAGGCAATTCTATAATGGTGATGTAAGAACCTCTGAAAATATATCCACCCAAAAAGGCAATAAGACTACTGGAAAAATATATCAAAATATATCAAAATCAACTTTTTTTTCAGAATCTGGAAATTAATTTTCTGTTTGCAAAAATTCAATGAGTACATATTTAAGAAAAATGAGTGAATTCCTCTCCAGTGAGATTCCTATTAACTTACCTTATCCCATACCCCTTTCCCCAGCTTCACAATAACTTTGGAAACAGCAGCCTGAATATCAGAGTAACTGCAAACCAATAGTCTATAGCCATTGGTGGAAGTAAAACATTTTTAGAGCTCCTCAAGACTCATCTGCAAGATTTAATATTTGACCCGTGAGTGAGTTCCCTGGATGTACCATTCACAGGGCTTGTCCTTATTTGACTACACCTAGAGATTGTTCAGTTGGCAAAGTCCTATCCCCAAGGCAGTAGTTGAAAACAATGAGAGACATTTGTGTACTATCAAGTTGTTAGAGGTGGAAATACCAAAGCAGCTAGATAGAGACTTTAAAAGGAAAATGCAGGGAATGAAATATTCATGGGACGTGGCATGGTGCATGAAAAGTTCTGTGTATTAATAGAAACTGGGAAGGCCAGGTACATCCATGGGGCCAAACAACTGGTTAGGAAAGATCTTAAAATATTCCAGTTGGCCTGAGGACTCTTCATGAGGCTAAGAAATAATTGTATATTGCAGACCATTAAGGCATGACCCAACAAATACACAGAGAACCTCTGAAAAGCAGGGTTCAAGGCATTAAAGGAAGTCTCTGTTCAATCTATTATGGAACACTAAGCTGAGCACTGACTTCAGTGGCTGAAAATGTCAAAAATACGAATGTTAGAGAACTAGTCTAACAAAGTCACTAAACAACCACAAAGCAAAACAGCTAACTTCAAAGAGGAGAATATATTTCCCTAGTTTCCGCAGTATATTATTTATAATGTTTGATTTTGGGTTTTAAAAAATGAGACACAAAAAAGAAACAGGAAAATATAGACAATGCATAGGAAAAAAAGGCAGTCAGCAAGTGACCCTCAGGGAACCCAGAGTTTGAACTAATTCTACAAGGACATGAAAGCAACAATTATAAATATTTCAAATAACTAAACAAAATCATGTCTCATCAAATGAAAAAGCAGCATCTCACCAAATGAAGAATATCAGTAAATATCTATCACATAAAAATAAGCACATAGATATCTCTGGAAGGTGAAAAACATGACAACAAGTGGAAAATTCAACATATGGTCTCAATACCAGATTTGAATTCACAGAGGAATTATCCATAAAGTTGAAGATGTTTCAAGTGAAAGATCTAGTTGTTTTCACAACAAAAAGTGAATAGAGTATTAGATACCTGTGGACCACCACCAAATGGACCCACAAACACTAAGTGGAACTCTCTATATTAAAGAGAGAAAAACTAAAACAGAGAAATATTTGAAAAAGTAATCCATATTTGATTAAAAAAAACAATAAACATTCAAGAAGTTCAATAAACTTAAAGTATGAAAAACTCAAAAGAGATTCACAATTAAATATGTCTTATCCAAACTGTCAAAAATAAGTGCAGGGAGAGAATCTTGAAAAAGCAACAAAAGTCAGTCATCATGTACAAGGGATCCTCAGCAAGATTAGTACTTATAGCTCATCAGAAATCATAAAGGCCAGAAAACAGTGGGATGTCATAATCAAGTACTAAAATAAAAGGCTGTCAATAAAGAATTCCATATCCATTAAAATATCTTTCAAAAATGGAATATAAATTAAGACATTCCAAGGTAAATAAGAACGGAGAAGATTTGTTGCTGCCGGGCCTTCCATACAAGAAATAGTAAAGGGAATTGTTCAAGTGAATATGAAAGGACATTAGATGTTGGCTTTGCTCCACACAAAGAAATAAAGATTATCAGGAACAGTAAATCAGTAAATAGATATGTAAATATACAGTGTAAGTGGCATTGTTTGTAATTCTTTCTTCTCCTGACTTACAAACAATTGAATACAGGAATGATTATATATATTGTTGATGGGCTTACTGTCTATAAAAATGTCATTTGCATGACACCAACACAATGGGGGAGGGAAGGAGCTCCATAGGAATAAAAATGGTGTATACTAGAGAAAATAAATGTTATGATTTCAAACTAAAGCACTTTATGTTACGATGTTAATTGAACCTCCCCAGCCAGGGACATCGTCAAGAGAACTACGATAAATACATTGCAAAAAAACAAAAAAATTGAATTTTCTACAAACATTAGCTATTTAGCACAATTCACCAGTGGAGGAGTAGATGAGCAAAAAAGACCTAAGACCAAAGACAGGCTTCCTCTGAAGCCTCTTGATGGTGATCATTCCCTTCCTCATCCACCTACGAGTAGTCCAAAATACCTGTTGGGTTTTAGCAGCATAATTCTATACCCTGCTTCCATTTTAACATAACAATCTTCCCTCTGATTCTGTGTGTCTGCTGTCTTCACTTGGACTTCTTTCTGGATCTTCATTTTCTCTTGTTGTCATGACAATAGTCATATTGGACTAGGGCTCTCAACCAAATAAAATGTGACTTCATCTTAACCAATTATGTCTGCAAAGCCCTATTTCCAAATAAAGTCATATTTATACCCATGACAGTACTTCAATATGGCTTTTTGGAGGACAGAACTAAACCCTTGAGGATAGCCAAAATAATCTTAGAAAAAGAAAAAGAAAGTTGGAATCCTCACACTTTCAGATTTCAGTTGTGATTACTAAATGATACATGTCAGCATCAGCCTATGTATACATATATAAATAAATGGGATAGATCTGAAAGTCTCAAAATAAAGCCTTGCATTTATGAATTGCTTTTTGTTAAGGGTGCCAAAGAATATAATGGCAGAAAGAAACGAGTGTTTTGTTTGTTTGTTTTCTACAAATGGTGCTGGGAAAATTGACTACCCATATGCAAAAAGCACTGTTAACAATAGCTAAATGAAAAATATCCACGTATCAGTCAATTAAAAGTTAAGTAAAAAGGTGGCTTAGCCATATGGTAGAATTACTTAGTAATAAAAAGGGATGAGGTTCTGGCTCCCACTACATGCGTAAAGCCTGAGGATTCTACGTTAAGTGAAAGGAAGCTAGATACAAAAAACCAATATTGTATGACTCCACTTATATGAAACATCTAGACTAGATAAAATAAGAAGAAAGTAAACTGGTCCTTGACAGAAACCGGGTGGAGGAGGGAATTAGGAAAGAATGCTAATGAGTGTGGGATTTCTTTTTGTGATGAAAAGTCAATCATTTTACCAGTAAACAAATAACCTTTGAGGGTTTTCATATATATGTGTGTGTGTGTATGTGTATATATATATGTATATGTGTATATATATATATCTTTTAAATACTTGATGTTAAAAGTTGCCATTTGAGTTGAAATTGCAGTGATTGCTGTGATTTTGACAAATGCTTTTGTTTATCTCATCAATGGACAGACACTTGTACTTTTACCTTAATTATATTATTTTGTTACTGCATTTTCATCTTAAATTTTGCATTAAAATTAATAGTGTACTATGGCAAATTTTGTAAGTGAAAAGTTATTGTGAGCCTTTGCTCTGAAATGTAATTATGTTATCAAGTTGAAAGAAACCCTTTGAACCACAGTGACAACCATTTTGTTAGTTAAGAAAATTGTGTTTTTTTTTTTTTTTTTTTTAGTTTCTTACTTGTTTGAGAGAGAGAGAGAAGAGTGGATGAGCTGGAGGGAGGGGCAGAGGGAGAGGGAGAAGCAGGCTACCCACTGAGTGTGGAGCCCCATTTGGGACTCGATCCCAAGACCCTGAGGTCGTGGCCTGAGCTGAAGGCAGACCTTTAACAAATTGAGCACTGAGATGCCCCTAGTTAATATAAATTTAATTCTTAAAGAAATGTTAATCAGATATAATTTGGAATTTCTTTTATTTTCTATGTGTCCAAAAACGTAATCAACAATAACTATAAAATTATAGGGACAACATATTGATATGCGATAATTAAAAACAAGTGAATTCTCAATTTATTGTCATAATTCTATCAAATGGGCTGTAAAGCATTATTCATTTATTTGAAGTTTCTTTCTTACTATCTTTAAACAAGTTTAATAAATACATACAATTAACTATTTGTGTCAAATGACAGTAGTAATTTTGAAACACTTTTATTTTTATTTATTTATCTTACATTAAGGATCTATATGACTAATTTCACAGTCCTTCTCATAGAAATATGTCTGCTTTGTTTTGCAAACTAAAGCAGATAGCATGGATGTCAAAACTCCTTATGACAGAAAGGCATTATCTTAAGCAGCTTTTGTTACAGGCATTTAAAGAACAACACAGGGGTGCCTAGGTGGCTCAGTGGGTTAAAGCCTCTGCCTTCAGCTCGAGTCATGATATCAGGGTCCTGGGATTGAGCTCCACATCGGGCTCTCTGCTCAACGGAGAGCTTGCTTCCCCCTCTCTCTCTGCCTGCCTCTCTGCCTACCTGTAACCTCCGTCTGTCAAATAAGTAAATAAAATCTTTAAAAAAAATAAAGAACAACACATAGAACACAAAAATAATAATATAAATTATATAAATATATTATATTAATATAAATTATATAATTTACATCAAATATAATTGAATATGGAGGTTTGGCTAAATGTCTTATAGGGGATACTGGTAAGCAAATAATTCATAAATTACAAAGAATAATTTATTTCTAAAGATCTTAAATATATGGGCCTATTTACAAACAACTGCTTTAGTTCAGAGAAACATATAATTTTCACTGGCTTTTTCTTGTTCTACTCAGACCATTCTCAAATGTTAGGTTGGTCCTGTGACTTATGTACCATTAGCATTAGGTGAATATATTTTTAATACGAATCCATGACAGAGATGTGAAAATAATACAAAATGTAGTTTCAACCAAGTTATTAAGGCTCACAAGACAAAAACTTTTATTTACACTTTTTTTAACAGAGTAGAAAAACCTTAACTTTAAAACGTATTACTTGCTGCCCATAGGACCCTGCCAATAAATGTGGCTGCCATTATCCAAACCTTATCCTATACCAAAACTGTGTGGCCCCAAAGTTTTTTTTTTTTTTTTAAGATTTTATTTATTTATTTGTCAGAGAGAGTGAGCACAGTTAGAGTGGCAGGCAGAGGCAGAGGGAGAAGCAGGCTCCCTGCTGAGCAAGGAGCCCGATGTGGGACTCGATCCCAGGACGCTGGGATCATGACCTGAGCCGAAGGCAGCCGCTTAACCTACTGAGCCACCCAGGCGTCCCCCGAAGTTTTTATACAGTATAAAACATCCACTCTGTAATACTTACACTGAATTATTTCAGTAGAGTTTTTTGTCTGGATGTATCTAAGCATTTTTTTTTAATAAAACAAGCATTATGATCACAGGTGATTTAGATGATGTTATTTGTCTAAAGCAAAATAACAAAGAGGAAAGTAACTCAAACTTCCACCCTCACCAGGACCTGCTATTTATATTTTGAGACTTCACACAAAATGAAATGTGTTTAAAAATCTGACAAAAACTGTTCATAAGGATAGTAACCATATAAAACATCTCCTGTCTTCCATGAATTTTCTCACCCTCAACTTGCCACAATGTTTTAATTTGCTATGTAATATTGTCCTAACTTAAAAAATGTAAATTACTCACATGCATTTTATCATTTAATTATAGTATGGGATGCCATTTTTTAATGCAAATATCAAAGCACTTAGTTCATATATGGAATCACTCAAATTACACAGTTTATACTTCTTGGCTCATTTATCAATGGCTCTGGTTAGATGAGACAATCACAAGCTAGATTTAGAAGGCTGAAGGAGGAACAGACTCTCTTGGGGCACAAGACAGCCAAAGGAAGGTTTGCTTGAGCTTGGAAACATTTGTGGGGTGACTGTAGACTCACACAGCGGCCTCAGGACACTCTCTCACTGACTCTTTCATAGGACAAGTTTAGACCAGATGGGTGACCCATTGTGTTCTAGCTGGGGCACGGAAGCCAAGTATCATTCTTTTCTATAGATCCTCTGTCCCCACTCCACTGTAGCTGGGGAAACTCAAGGATACTGCAACCACCTGACCCTGATCCTCCCCATATAAATGAGAGTAGAAAAAGAGGGGTTTCTTGGTGATTGCAGGGGCAGGAAGGAAGAGGACAGGCAGGGACAGTTCTTCAAAGAGAGAGGTAGACAACCCATCCAGGTAGATAAAGAGGTAACAAGAAGAATGACCATGGTTGAGTTGAAGTTTTAAGACCCTGAAACATGCTATTTTATCACAATGAACATCATTTAGGAAACACAAATACAACATAAAATTAATAATTTAAAGCCAGTGACTGCAAAGTATTAAATCCCAACTATGTGAACCTTCTGGTCCCATGTGGCTATGTTATTCACTCATGTACAAAACCAGACCTGACCTTGGCATTGTGAAATTATGAGTGTGTTAGAGGAAACCAACCGTCATTGCAGTTTGTTACAGAGATGAATATTGAAAGAGGAAATGTACATGCCTAGAAGTAGGTTTTGAAAGTGTCATAATTTATAAGTCTTTATAGAGTTGCACAACTTAACACTACATTAGAGGGAATGTTTTTTGTGTATGTGCACAGTGCCTGGTTGTTGAACAAGATGAAAGCTAAAACAAATGAAACAAGGTCCAAAATGCCTTATGCAAAGTCCTCCATGAGGAAACATTAAAAGTCAAAAAATTTATACACAGTTGGCAAACACCTAAAAACCCAGAGTTTTTGAGGAGAAAAATTGAAAACAAAAATTTTAATAGATCTGTTGATGATAAGTGTGCTGTTGTTATTATTACTTCAAATAACATCACAAATTCATTTTCATGAAGTTTGAAAATATTGTATATTATATATTTATAAAAATAAATGTACATGTACCATTTTCATATAATTTATGTTATTTATATAAAATTAAACCAAGCTCATATGTGTCACCTAATATTCAGATAAAAAAACAAACAAAACAGGCTTCTAATTCCTGGAACATACACACAAACATGTGTCTGTTGATGTGTATATGATTCAAAATTCATATATGTATTCTTATCTGATGTACCTTTCTATAAATAATTAGCAGTGTAGGGATGCCTGGGTGGCTCAGTCATTAAGTGTCTGCCTTCAGTTCAGGTCATGATCCCAGCGTCCTGGGATCAAGCCCCAGATTGGGTTCCCTGCTAGGTGGGAAGCCTGTTTTCACTCTCCCACCCACCCGGCTCATGTTCCACTCCCGCTGTCTCTGTCTCACTGTCAAATAAATAAATAAAATCTTTAAAAAATAATAATTAGCAGTGTAAATAAAAATTTCATCCCCTTCTTGTAACTTTTAGGAAGTAAGTTACTTATTCCACTCACTAGAATGTGTTTACATTCATAACTACCTCTTCTTCACGTAAGAAAAATCAAACCGTAAAATCTTAATTGAAGTGCCAGAATTGGATCTTAGAAATTCTGAGTTTCAATCCAATTAAGTGCTTGGTGTATATTATCATTATAAAAAATTAAATACAAACTCTATAAACATGACATTTTCATAAAATATTACCTTATGGAAAGGAATATCTTTAGGGGAAAGTAGTATTAAACACTCACCTACCTTACAGGTGAGTCCTACTTGTTGATATGCAATGGTCTTGAGATCTGGAGTCATTTCATAAAGATATTTTCATTCTATGAGTATTTGAGCTTTTTCATAACATAGATATTTCTGAAAAGACACGAACACATTAGAGGACTATAACATTTGGATTTCACTTAATGTCTTTAGGTGGCAATGAAAGCAGAAGAGAAGGGGATTTTATAAACTGAAGGTTAGGTTTTGGTGTAAATTATAAGATAATGCCTACTTTGGGGAACATATCAAATATATACAGTATGGCACCACCATCTGTCCAAGATGACCTCCATCTGCATGCTTAAGTCATTAGTACAGTATGTTCTGTAACTGCCAAATGTTAGTGTTTTCCCAATACATGGCTGACGTATTGGGAGGAATTCTAACCTCACGCGGTACTGCTTTGAAATGAGGGTTTGTCAAGAAAACCAATCAAACAAACAAAAAGTCCCCTTTTCAAGTATTTATTATAAAAATCACATTAATTTAGCTATATTCAAATTCATTCCCGGAGTACCTTTGTAAATTATTAGTTCAGTGTATAAATGGCTGGAGTGTAGGTACTGGCTGTAGAAGGACCCAATACCATTTACAAATTATTGAGAATGTTGTAATTCCCTTTTTTTCTGTTAAAAGTATATAATTTTAATGCAGATGAAAGACTCAAATGCAGATTAGAAGGCTCAAAAATATAATAAAGAAAAATTAAGGGCACATAATATAATATACTGTTACTTGAATGTAACTATTATAAACACAATGATATTTTCCTATACATACTGTTTTTCGATGTATATTCAGAAATATTTTCAATTAGGGCTAAATAAAATAATTTATTAAAACATCAGCACAATGGCTGTCAATATAGGATGTTAAAAACTATGGAAAATAAATTGAGATCAATGTGAATTTTTGATTAAATTTGCCATGATTTGGGAGAATTTTAGGAGTTTTTCTCTTACTTGAGTGCTATTCTAAAATGTACAGAGAAAATACAAGGGGTATTTATGAGTATTCAGAACTGCTGATAATTAACCAGGTATGAATTTTCTACCTTATAGTATAATTTGTATTTCATTTTCTAATTTTACTTAAAAAGTATGTCAGTTACATGTCATACAACAGAAACGATCTACCTGCATGTTCCTGGTATCCAAAGAACATGCAAATTAACACACACCTTTATTAATTTCTAGGTAGTGTGATTCACATCTACTTTAGCTTCTTTATGGATACATGAATTTCCACACTCCAGCTCGGGAATGAATAACTCTCAGTGGTTTCATATTGTGTCTTTGTGCTTTTTTTCCACAGTATTTGAGGTTGGTCTCAGTTCAATTTCATTTTAATCCCATTCCTAATCCTCTTTGAAGTAAAAGCCTAAAAGTATAGTGGATCATACCCAGAATCTGCTACAGTCAAGTGGAAATGTAGATGAAGATATTTTTTTAAATGTTCCAGTCAAATGGGAGTTCAAGTGAAGACATGCAACAATGTAATTTAGGAAGAATATGGACTTGCCTAAATTGTCAGAACCAAAGTCATGCCACAAACGAAACCAAGTACCAGGTGTTACCAAGTACTTTGGTGTTAAAGAGTAAAGTGGAAATAACACATATTTATATGGGTAGTAGGTGCTAACAGTGCACACTGGTGAACATAGTGCAGGCAGACAAAGTACTGTATTTTGACATTCAATAAGATGGTATCTGGGCCATACCTTCTAATCTATGCCATTATTTAGGTAGGAATGGAGGCACCATTACACATGCCATGCCTCCAACCAATCTGTATACAACCATGTGACAGGGAATTCATTGCTAATGCAACAGATGTGAATGATAACAGGACACGCTTGTGGAGAAAGTAGCACTGAACACATGGGCTCTGATACCAATAAATCCAGTTTCATCAAACCTCTACGCCATGTCAGTTACATGTTTGGAATCCAAATATTCTCTAACATGTAATAAATATCAAAGCTCCCTTATGCTGGAAAAAAGCATTATTGGTTGGATTTGTTGTTGTTGTTGTTGTTTTAGAAAAAGTGATGATCTGGACCTAAGTTCTTCCAGGATTTCAGTTATATTAAGTTAAAAGAATCACACAAGTAACAGCAAATGAAGTGAACTGTGAGGATTTTGTGGCTGAGGAGAGCCTCTCCATGCCTGGAGGGGCAGCGGAACAGTACAATCTGGACTCTTAATTAGAATCTTCTGAAGTGTAAATGTCAAATGTTGATAACTTACTAAAATTCTTTAAACGCTGCACCTATCTGACTGCAGCGGCCTGCCTCAGCTACAGGTTTCATTAGACTTTTATTAGAATTTTACATAATTAATTTATGTATTCAATATTCAATATAATAAATTGTGTATTCAATTACCAGAGTCACAATAGCAATGGGATATGGGGATTTATATCACTTTTCCATAATTTGAGACCTTGCTTTTCTTGTTTTATTGCTTAAGAAGCTTCCTATACCATGCCATGACTACAGTCTCTGTTTTCCAGCATTCAGCATTCTACCTGCTGTAGTCTTATCATTGTCCATTAGCGAAGAGAAGTGGTCTTCCCTGAAGCCATCCTGAGCTAGACTGGATTTAATTCCTGATTGTGTTCCCCCAGTCCCACACAAGAATGATTTCTCTCATTCTCTTGGAGAGTCTGCATATATATGTATGTATATATATATAAAAGGAGTGTTTTCAAGGGTATTGAGGTAGTTTACAGACTACATATATACAGGGTATATATAGAGAGATATATAGTTAGATAGATATACATATATATGCATGTATAGATATAGATATAGATAGATATACATATATATGCATATATATATGCATGCATATATATACATGTATACATATGCATGTATGCATGTACATATATATGCATGCATATACATACAATATACATGCATATATATGTGTGTATATATATATACCCTGTATATATGTAGTATATATGTAGTCTGTAAACTACCTCAATACCCTTGAAAACACTCCTTTTATATATATAGATATACATATACATGCATATATATATGTAGATATACATATATATGTATATATATAGATATAGATGTATAGATATACATATACATGCATACATATGTATATCTATATATATACATGCATATATATGTATATCTATCTATCTATCTATCTATATATCTCTATCTATATCTCTCTCTATATATATACATATACATATATATACATACATATATACATATATATGTATATCTATCTATATCTATATATATAAATGCATATATATGTGTATATCTATCTATCTATATGTCTCTATATATATACCCTTAACATAATGGCTTCTTAAGACATTATTTTATAACTAAGAATTTTAAAGCTGAAAACTTTCCAACTGTGTGTATGTGTGTATGCAGTTGCCTTGGTTCTCTTTTTACTTTCAAAGAAAATAAGAAATTAATCTTCTAAGCAATGTTTTTGTATGCCATCCATTAAAAATGCTCACAGAATGGTGGAAATTGTGGGCACAGTACACTGGCATATTACAAAAATATAATCTATATAAGTCATGTCAATAGTCCATATATATTTATGAAATGTTATAATAAAGCAGTATGTAAGCAACATTTTTCAGTTCATTTCCCAGTGAACTGTCAAAGTTATAGAATTAAAAGTCAATATCCCTCTAAAAAGGGGGGAATTCTGAGACTTTATGCTATCCAGCTTGTAAATTCTCATTTTCAGATGCTTTTCCTATGCATTATTAGAAAAGCCTTACTCAGTGATTGTATTGCATAGACCTCAGCTTATAATGTAATGATATAACAACATCCTTAGATATAAATCCACAGAAAATTGTGCAAAGAGAAACTCTAAAATTTTTCTCCCAAAATTGAAGGAATATCATTTGTACCTTCACTAAATTTTTTTAAAGATTTATTTATTTATTTGAGAGAGAAAGAGAGCACAAATGGGGGAAGGAACATAGGGAGACAATCTTAAAACAAACTCCCAACTGAGCAAGGAGCCTGACATGGGGATGGATCTCAAGAACCATGAAATCGTAACCTAAGCTGAAACCAACAACAGACACTTCCCAACTGAGCCACCCAGGTGCCCCTACTTTTACTACATTTAATCAGTTATTAAGTAATTCTAAAGTATACAGAATTCAAGCATTAGCATACATTTATTAAATATATATATTTTGATAGGTACTGATAGACAGGCTGAGCAGACAAAATTACGCAAAATCTACTGTGTTCCTCCAAAGAATGAGCAATTAATTAACTGAGGGAACCCTTCAACAATGTTGGCTGGAATGTAAATTGGTACAGTCCCTGTGGAAAAGATTATGGAGGTTCCCCCCAAATTAAAACTAGAAATTCTAAAGGATCTAATCATTCCACTACTGAATATTGCCCAAATAAAACTAAAATACTAATTAAAAAATATACATGCACCCCTACGTATACTGCAGCATTATTTATAATGGCCGATATATGAAAGCAGCCCAAATGTCCATTAACAGAAAAAGATACCCACATAATACATCATGTACACAAAATAGAATATTACTCCGCTCTAATAAAGGATATCTTGCCATTTGTGACAATATGAACACACCTAGAGGATATTATATCAAGTAAAATTAATCTGACAGAGAAAGACAAACATAATTTCACTTATATGTGGAATCTAAAGTTAAACAAAACAGATAAATAAAAAAGCAGAATCAGACCTATAAATACCAAGAACGAACAGATGGTTGTCAGAAGGGAGGTGGGCATGGGGATGGGCAAAATGGATGAAGAGAATGGGAGATACAGGCTTCCAGTTATGGAATAAGTCACAGGAATAAAAGGTACAGCATAGGGAATAGTCACTGATATTGTAATAGTGTTGCACAATGACAGATGGTAGTTACACAACTGGTGAAAAACGCATATTAATTTATAGACTTATTGAACCATTATGTTATACACCTGAAACTAATGTAATGTTATATCAACTGTACTGAAATTTTAAAAAAGAAAAAACAAAAAATGGGTGGAGACAGGAAGTTGAAGAAATAGACATTGAGTGAGAGCAAGAAAGAGTGAAAAGGGAGAGAGAGTTTGTGTGTGTGTGCACGTGTGCGTCAGATGTCTACACACAGGTAAATGCTTGAGGGGCAGATTGGAGTGTTTTAGGAAAAAAGGACTAGAAAATGGATAGATATAATTCATAAAATGTATTATATTGATCCTGTGAGTTCTATGAAAGAGTCAGTAATTTCTTTTAAAGGGCCATAGAGTAAGTATAAATTTTTGTTTTAGTGGGCTGTGACTCTTCCTTTTCAACCCAAAAGCAATGATAAACAACTTGTACATTACCTTGGGTGTCTCCTATGTAACCACTCTCCTCCCCAACCTGTGGCAAGCACTGATACATGTTCTCCATCCCTACAGGGTTATCTTCTGCAGCATGCCATGTAAATATGTAAATATGTAAATATGGGTCCAACATTTCATTTTAAGATGCATCCATATTGCTATATGGGCAAATAATTTATTCCTTTGATTTTAGTGTATTATTCCATTGGTCCAGTGTATCACAGTTTACCTTTCCATATGCAGAAATTGATCTTCAGTTTCCAGTTTCTGGTGATAATGATTAAACTGCTGTACGCATATACAGGATTTTCTATGAATTTGTTTTGCTGTGACTTCAGTAAATACTTAGTAGTTGCTTAATCAAATGATAAATACATGTTCAACTTCAAAATAATCTCTCAAAATGTTTTACAAAGTAGCTGTGTCATTTTGCATCACCACCAGTAATAAACGAGACTTTCTGTTGCCCTATTCCTTGTCACTGACTGTGGTCAGGTTGTTTTGTTTTTGCTTTTGTTTCTGTTTTTCAGCTATTTGCATAAATGCGTATTGGTAGCACATTGTGGTTTTGATTTGTATTTTCCTCAAGACTAATGATGTCGGGACGCCTGGGTGGCTCAGTTGGTTAAGCGGCTGCCTTCGGCTCAGGTCATGATCCCAGCGTCCTCGGATTGAGTCCCACATCCGGCTCCTTGCTTGGCAGGGAGCCTGCTTCTCCCTCTGCCTCTGCCTGCCACTCTGTCTGCCTGTGCTCGCTCTCTCTCTAACAAATAAAAATTAAAAAAAAAAAAAAAAAGACTAATGATGTCAAGCAACTTTTTGTATGCTTAATTGCTAAAAACTAATCATTCCCCTTATTTGCCAAAGGGCTTGTTTATTATATTTTTGGCCATTTCTTAAAACTGGGATTTTTAATTGTTGAGTCAAAAGTTTTAAAATGTTAAAATCTCTTAAAGATTTAGTGCTTTAGTTTGTAAAATAAAAATATGAATAGAAATCACATAAATGAGGAGATAAATAAGTTTCTATAAAGTGCCTTACACATAAAACATGTTCAGGATACATTATCTGTTGCTATTGATGTTCCTTTCAGGGGAAACAGGTTATGCCCTTTCATCTATTCAAAAAAATATAGGGCACCTGGGTGGCTCTGTGGGTTAAAGCCTCTGCCTTCAGCTCAGGTCATGATCTCAGTGTCCTGGGATCGAGTCCCCCATCAGGCTCTCTGCTCAGCAGGGAGCCTGCTTCCTCCTCTCTCTCTGCCTGCCTCTTTGCCTACTTGTGATTTCTATCTGTCAAATAAATAAATAAAATCTTTAAAAAAATATATATATATATGTATTATTCAGCATACATATATATGCACACACACAAAATTCTCTTTTTAACAGATGCATGGTAAGAAGAACTATGAAATTTAAGTTTTAAAGAGCTCTTCATAAATCATGAGTTTTTCTTAAGACAACAAAATCAATGTATTATAAATACACATAATTTGGTCATCTGCTCTTCAACAAAAAGCAAAAAATGCTAGAAACATATTGTTGGAGATTAAGTTACCTGAAATGTGACATTGATTTTAGAGGACTAGCATTACAATCTTTACTTCAACGATCAGAACAGACATATTGGAACCACCTTTTTGTTTGTTTGTTTTTTGGTAAACAGATAAGCATTTTTCTTTTTCATGATACACCTGGTAGAAAGAAATATAAAATAAAATATAAAGGCAAGTGTACTTTTACCCTTGAAGAGCTATTCTCTTAATATATTATTCTCTTTTTTTTGTTTCAAAACTAAAACTTTTTATAATAAGACACTTACATCTATCCATTTGACTGTATCCTATCAATGGGAAAATGGGCAATTTTTTTCTCATACGAGTATGATGATCTATCTTTTGTGCCCTATTTTCTGCCTTGTGGAGATGAACACATTTTGTGACTGAAGAATGATGGAGACTCCTTAAGCAGTGACCGACATTAACACTTGTTTCTCCTGTCTCCCCAACAATGCAGAAATAATAGAGTGGAATTGAATGGCCATACTTAACTCCAGGGTATAATCTATAGGATTGCTACACAAAGATCCGGGTCATTTATCTTTATATGGTACTCTCTATCAATTTGTAGTGTATTAACTCTCATTTTATGGTGAGAATTTTTATCCATTATTAAAAAAGTGTCTTAGAGATAAAATTGTATGAAACGTTTGAGTCATTTACGTATGGATAGAGGATATAAAATTTTATTTCCAAATACTTTTAGGACATAAACATTTTCAATAAGAGGACAATTTTTTACAAACTCTACAAAATGAATTGAAGTCCTAAGACCTCATTTAAACTGGTAAGATAATGTAGATAAAAATGCATTTTGAGAATGCACAGATGTTCACTTATACTTTACTTCAGTTATGCCTTTTGTATTTTCTTCATTCATTCACAGATTCATGTATTCATTCCAAAATGCTTTCATTCTTTCACTTTAAAATACCTATAATGAAAAAAGAAGTGCCTATAATGAATCCATTAAGAGTGAGAAATTTTGTAGAAAAGTGAGTAGAGTCAATGATGACATAAACAGATCATTTGATTCAATTAAAAAAATGGTAACAGTAGTTGCTTTACATTGTATAAAACCTAAAAAAAAATGTTTGGAATTTTATAAAATACCAAAATGTTTTTAAGATTTATTTATTTATTTATTTATTTTAGAGAAAGAGAGAAAGGTGGAAGGGGAGGGAGAGAGAAACAGAGACGGGGGAGAGGCAGAGGGAGAGAGAATCCTAAACTGACTCCATGCTGAGCACAAGCATGATATGGGACTGGATCCCATGACCTAAGCTGAACACAAAAGTTGGCTGTTTAACTGACTGCACTACCCAAGCACCCCTTGAACTGTCTTTAAAATGGAAATAAATTTGATGTATGTGTCTATCCAATTTTTTCCCCTGAATATGTTTAGGTTCTAAATCAAAAGATTTCTCAAAGAAAATGTTAGCAACAAAAAATTTTAAGAGTCCAATATTCACATTTGAGAGAAGAAAGAAGAAACCTAAAGATATTAAATTCTATCCTCCCAAAACTCAATGTATAAAATTCCATGTTTGAACGTAGGTCCCATAATTTCCAATTCAGTTACATAATAAATGCTTGTTATTATTAACATGCTACTTTTTAATTTTTCTCATATGCTTAAATCATTCCCTCTGTTACTTTAGAATATAGGCTATTCAAATTTTTGTTCTTTTAATAACACAGAATTTATGTGTGTTTAAGTTATCTTATCTATGCTCGACTTACCCTGATATTAAAAATCAATTACCAAATTATTTGGAGGGAAATTTATTTAGAGTAAAAATTTGTAAAAGCCTGAAGTAATTAAAAAATTACAAGAATTCTTTAACTTGCCTTCGTATGTTCATTTTCCCTCCAAGAATTTTGCAAGCTATAAACAATTTAGAGGTAGTTTTTATAGAGAGGCAATTTACCTCATAGGAAATAATATTAATCATTAACATTTGTTTCATCTAAAATTACATCTAATTTGGAAAACTCTCTGGCCTACTAATGACATGTTAAATATTGTGCTTAATATACATCTTTAGGTCTTTGAGGCTCCAGAATAATGCAAATAAAATTATCTTCTCAATATTTTATAAGGAGGGCTGTTTCACAAGTTTTATTAACTTTGCTCAATTTTTATATCAGCATCTTAACTGTGATAATTATACTAGATACATTAACACCAGGTATGTTCTTTGTTGTTGTTCTTGTTTTTATTAAGTGGTCTCCACACCCAGCATGGAACCCAAAGACAGCCAAACTCATCACTTTGAGATTGACACCAGAACTAAGATCAAGAGTCAGATACCCATGACTGAGCCACCCAGGCACTCCAACACCAAGTATAATTATACAGTCACACTCTCAAGGGTCTTAAATGTAATTTATTTTATTATATTATGAAAATTCTAAAAAGAAATTGCTAACTATATATCTTGGATAATAGCTTGGTTAACCACTGATGTAGACTGTAGAATATATATAGATATACAGAATATATATGTATATAAATAAATTACATACATATATATATATAAAATTATGTGTGTGTGTATACACAGAAGGAGAGAGAGAGATGTTCAGTGGTTCTAATTTACTGTAGATTTTTGGTTAATTTTGGCTAAATATAAAACTGATGAGGACCTTGCAAAATTTGTTGCAAGCAAGTGTGTTAATAACATACACCCCTGTTTTTCCTATTTGAATTCTGAACCATTCAAAATAAACATAGAAGGAAAGCTTAGTGAAATCAGAATGTGAGCTTCGTAGTTCATGGATTTGTTGGCCTTTGTGCTTAGCAACAGGAACTTTTCTCACTGTTTCTCAGCATGTAGCAGCCATATTAAGTCAGTTACATATGGAGCAGGGACTTTATTGCTAAATTTATAACATGGCAGAAGGCAGATCAGAGCTCATGCTCACTAAAGACTGAGACATCCTAAACAGGAAAAAGAAGGGAGGGGGGTAATATCACCAATCATGTAAAGAAAAAGTGAAGGGGGGATAGGACTTATATGCTAAGAGATATTTAGACAATTTTTCTATATGGAATTTTTTAAAGAAATTGCTTCTCTGGCACAGGGACTCTAAGCTAATAAGAATTATTGAAGAGAAGGCTATTAGAAACGAGTATTGAGCAGGGGCACTGCTCCCATGTGACACAGGTATGAATCTTTTATGAGAATTATTAGAATATTTTATGGATTATGTCTTCCATATTTTTAGAGTCTGGAACTACTCTTATGGGCCTCAGTTTTGAAAAAGTGACCTCAAATTATTTTATTTAATTAAGAAATGTAAATGGTAACATTTTTTCCTCATGGAACATGAGTATTTTTCTTTCAGAAGAAGAAAAAATGAAAATGTCAAGAATAAATTCTCTAAAGTTACTAACCAGCAGCAACCAGTGAATATTGACTAAAATATTTAGATATAGGTAATAACAATTTAATATGAAAACTAAATAATTATATTAAATTATCATCCTTATATCTTCATAAATAAACATTCTAAATTATTTTCAAAGAATTTATTTTATACATTCTCCAACTTCCTATTTTTCTCAAATTTTCAGAAAACATTCAAAGATATCACATTATTAGTTAAACAATGTTTTAACTAATCAAGTTAAAAATACAAAAGAGACTCTTAATGTCATAAAACAAACTGAGGGGGGTGGGGGGAAGAGGGGTTGGGTGAGGGTGGTGGGGTTACATCATATGTTTAAATAAAGCTTAAATAAAGTAAAAAAAAAAAAAAAAACACGAATCTTGGAAAAGTGCACCAAAAACTAATGCTGCATTTTATGGTGACTAACATAACACAATAAAAAAATTTAAATT
>RCUC01167059.1:0-91514 GCA_003697995.1 Taxidea taxus jeffersonii
TAGGTGTTCGGAATGGTTTGATAGGCTATCTAGCTGATCTCCTGCTGACTGATGTCGTCTCAGCCTCCTACTTCTCCGCCATCTTGACTCCTCCCTCCTGTGATTGTATTTTTTAACACTCTAATTTAAATACTTATATACAGTATCTCACCAATCACCATTCTTTATGTTTTTCAGTTCAACAAACATTAGTTCCTAAAACATATACGCACATATATACTTACACAAAATATTTGAAATACAGAGGACTTTCTACCTGAAAAAGCTTACAATCTAAATTTTTGGCCAAGTATTCATCACATATATCTTCACAAAAAAATTATTTTGATACCACTATTTCTAACACCTGTGCAATAATAATTTTAGTAAACATATTTCTAAGAATTTGCTGAAACTGTTTGAGGAAGGTCTTATAACTATATTGTTAGCTATTAGTCAGCAATCTTGGCTGAAAGCATTAAAAAAACAGAATGTAGGTATCGTAAAACAAAATAAATTTATTGAAAGTATGGAGCAGCTAAAAAAAAAAAAAAAATCACCTAACAGAAAATGAGGAGGGATAAAGAAAGTTACTTAGTACCTAGCCCTGTAACCAAAATTATTTCAGCGAAGTGTTTCCTACTGCCAATACATCATCAGATGGTACAGCTTGCATTACTGCTGCCAGCAATACTAGACTCTGGATGTGGCCTGTGATGTCACTGCTACTTCTGTCCCTGGAAACCACTTCCATCTTTTGCCACCACAGTGGAACCTCCAGTCTCTAAATAAGAATATCTGAGTCTTGTACTTAGATCACTTGCTTATGCCCTAGCAATAAGGAAAGCCTGGAAGGAATTTCTTTGTCTTTATCTGGGCTCTTGGGCTTCTAGAGTCAAAGATCAGTTTTTTCCTGCAACTAAAACACAGAGTTAGTTATGTTGTGATATTAGAAAGATAGATAGTTCATATTCAAGGTAACAAAATGGATAATAACAAGAAATAGACAAATATGCCCTGTTGTATAGAAGAGATTAAAGGAATTAGTGAGTTAAGATCTGTTGATTTTGAGGAGTTTAAGCAGTCAACCTTGGTTCATAAAAATTTAAGCTACAAGTAACTACAGAAACCATGTAATTTAACTGCTTTTTTTTTTTTTTCTATAAGAAAACTGAGTCTGGGTAATTAAGTGAATTTTCCATAGAAAAGAAGAATGTTGCTCTTTAATTTCATACATTTAGCAGATACTTAATGAACACCTAGTATGTATTAGACATAATTCCTATTGCTAGGGAAATAGTAAATAATAATGATAATGATAATGATGATGATGATAATAATAATAATAATAATAATACCAACAATAAAAATAGAAGGAGGTGAAAAATACATTTCCTGTCTTATATATTTTATATTCTGATGAGAGGAAACTAATTTAAAAAAGGTAATCGGATTAGAAAGCATATTTTCAGTAAGTGATAATTTATGTAAAGAAAAGTGACTGGAAATGGAAGTCAGAAAAAGAAATCAGGTTACACTGAGGGAATGACCTTAAGATTGAAACTTGAAGAGGCAGCTTGAAAATATCTAAGGTTTAAGGGCATCCCAAGTACAGGAATCATCATATTAAAAAGTCCTAATGCATGAATGAACTTGGTGTGTTTGAGGTGCGCAAAGAAAGCTTGTATCTTTGCAGCATAGGGGAACAAGGAGAATAGTGGCCTAAAGTGAGATTACAGAGACAAAATGAGAATCTAGCCCATTTAGCACATTACAGGTCAATATTGCAGATGAGCAATCAAATATTGGTATGATTATCACTTCTTTATATGTATTTTTCCTAAAAATTTGCAATTTTCTTTTTTATCGTTCAATTCAGTATTCAACATTTTCACATTTATGATTTTGGGGTCATTCTCTTTATTTTATTTTGCCATTTGATGGTACTTTTCAATTTAAAGACTTATCTTGGGACGCCTGGGTGGCTCAGTTGGTTAAGCGGCTGCCTTCGGCTCAGGTCATGATCCCAGCGTCCTGGGATCAAGTCCCACATCCGGCTCCTTGCTTGGCAGGGAGCCTGCTTCTCCCTCTGCCTCTGCCTGCCTCTCTGCCTGTGCTCACTCTCTCTCTCTCTAACTAATAAATAAAATCTTAAAAAAAAAAATACTTATCTTACTTCAATTCATAGTTTGTTTGGTTTTTTTTTTACATTATTTCTGTGAGTATTTTCCCCCTCCATCCTATCTGTTCTTATGTTCTAGAGTACCTTATCAATGAATGTTATGGAGATTTGGATATATACATCATGTCATTTAGTGACTCTTTTTTTTTTTTAAGATTTTGTTTATTCATTTGTCAGAGAGAGAGAGCACAAGCAGAGGAAACAGCAGGCAGAGGGAAAAGTAGGTTCCTCTGCTGAGCAAGGAGCCAGATATGGGACTTGATCCCAGGATTCTGGGATCATGACTTGAGCTAAAGGCAGATGCTTAACCCTGAGCCACCCAGGCATCCCTAACTTCTGTTTTAGAATAATACTCTTGCTTGTTCTTCCACTCTATTTATTTTATGCATAACTCTGTCCCATTTTCTCTTTAGTGTGTATCTTGTGAATCAAGTTTTATTATTTTGTTTTGTTTTGTTTTGCATGCAGGAAGATAGATTAACCATTTTGAGTTCCAGCACTGGATTTTAAAAAAAATCTCACTTCTCTTTTTTATTTTCTATTATAAAGTTTTATCATATTTTTTATGTTTTACTCATGTAATATTCTTATTAATTTAATGATTTATTTTATATTAAAGTTTATGTTCATGTTATACTTATTTTAATATTGAAATACAAAGTTAATCTAAAATAAAAATTCTTTTTAATATTTTTACTGGTTTACTTATTTCATTTATTCACTTTAAATGTATTTACTTATTTTCTTATTTTAATATTTTAGTCTTTTTCTTCTATTAACTTTATTTCTTTCATTAACTTTATTTCCTTGGAAATGGTTAGTACTTCCTTTTTATTTTTTTAATTTATTTCTGTTTTTATTTATTTATTTATAATGTTTTATTTATTTATTTGACAGAGAGAGAGAGACAGCAAGAGAGGGAACATAAATAAGGGGAATTTGAGAGGGATAATCAGGCTTTCCACTAAGCAGAGAGCCCAAGGCAGGGCTTAGTTCCCAGGACCCTGGGATCATGACTTGAGCCGAAAGGCAGACACTTAACAACTGAGCCACCCAAACACCCCATAGTTCTTCCTTTTTATGGCTGATGGTGATGTTTGTTGTTTTTATTTTGGCAAAAACTCGTTTTAGTGTTTGTTTGCTTGTTTTTTTTTTTTTTCCTGAAATGTTTGATGTCTCAAGATTTTCCATTCCTTTTAAGGATAAGGGTTTAATTTGAACCATATTGGTAGCTGATAGCTAGAGTATATATATATACATATATATATATGTATATATATATATATTTAAGCAAAGTGGAAACCAAAAATTTTATTTACAAACAGACTGACTTTCAAGTATATAATCTACAAATTATTATCAACAGGGAGAATCCCTATGGATGAACATAGGTTATGATTCCTAGAGACTTAGTTGCAGTGGTTGAGGAATGGTTAAACTACAGGTTAAGTTTAAGAGAATCTAAGCGGCTCATTTTCTATAAATAAGAGTCTACATTCCCTGGAATACTTGGGGCCACTGTCCTGTACCTCTCTTCTCATTAATCACTGAAAATATTCAGCATCAGAACTTATTAATTTAACTTAGGCTTTGTAATTCAGGAAACCCTTATTTGGCTTTCTCTAAGACTTTAAAAAGCACTTCAATTGCTCATTAAAATTGATTTAATCACATGATTGAGGTTTTTCCCCCTTGATTTAATCATATGATTTAATATTTTTAAACTAGAATTTTGAGCAAGGGTAAAGGAAGAAGAAGTGCTTTTTCAACATGCAACATCTCAACAATTTATTTTCCATCTTTCCTCAAGAAGTTCCTGAAACATCTGTTCTACCAAAACAGTAGATGAAGCTAAAAAAGAGGAAGCCATAAATGTGGCACAGGGAGCAAAGTTTCACTTAAAAATATCACATGTCATTTAACTTTATAAATTAACTACTCTCACTATTTTATGCATATTAAATCACTGATCTTCAAAACACCCCTGAGAAGTAGAATTTGAATTCAGTTACAATTGACTTCAAAGTTGGTGTTTGTAAAGACTCCAATATGCAACCTCTCTCTACCCATTTTTGGAAGAAAATTCTCAGAGTTATAGTGATGGGATGGTTGAGGCCACAGTTATACTGTGAAGATTTTGAAAGCTATATGCCTCTCTAGGTCCATTGGGGGCTAGAGGAGAAAATGATAGAATATATGATGTTTGATCTCACAGACAACTGAATCCACTATTTTACTTGAATTAAAGAAAGATATAATGAGAAAATTCAGTTGAGGGACTATTACATGATGTGAGAAGGTAATTTATGAAGAGCCAATGAAAACTTAAAGCATGTGAAAAATAATAATTACAAGCTCCATGAAAAAGAGACTTTGTCCAAAAAGAAAAACAAAATTTAAGTAGAGTGCACTGTCTGAAGAATAACAATATTTAACTACTCATAATGACAGCAGCAAATGTTGATTTTATGTCAGTGTGGCATGGGGCACTTGGGTGGCTCAGTTGGTTAAGCATTGGACTCTAGGTTTCAGCCCAGGTTGTGATCTCAGGATGGTGGTATCCTGACCCCAGTCAGGCTCCACGCTGAGCCAAGTCCATTTGTCTGTCTCCATTCCCCTGTGCCTCTCCCCCCACATCCTTGTGTACACTCTCCCTCTCACTCTCTCTCCCTGAAATAAACAGATAAATAAAATATTTTAAAAATTAATGTGGCACAATTGTATTGGGATTATAAAATAAGTGAGTATGCAAATTGAATCATTATTTATCCTAATAGAAGAACTTCAGTCTATTCAATGAAAAATTCACAGTTGGCAGAATTTGCATGTAACTTCAAAATAAATGCCATCATTTAATTTTAGGTGTAGTTTATACTTAATATTTGCTACAAATATCATATTCAGGTTTATTCAATCATTTTTTTTGCAGGAAGCTTGCTTTCATGGAAGGGCTCATTAAGATCAGCATTCTGTTCATAACAGCTTGTAGCTTATTGACCTAAAAGTCACTTTGGTTGCAAATAAAATTTTTAGCTCACATTTTCTTTCCTTGAATTTCATAAATGTATTATTCTATTGTTTTCTGGCATGTTAAATTTGAAAAATCTGATCGCAATCGGATTGTCTTTAAATCACTTGGTATTTATGTCTATGAGAAAAAAAAAGTGCTTATTTTTTATTCCTTTGGCTTTACCAGTTTACATCTTATTTTGGATCTTCTGGGTCAGTTTTCTCCAGTAAGTGGTCTGCTATTTTAATACAAGTCTTTTATTTCAGAAAAATGTTTCTGAAATTATAGTTTTTGGTGTTGTTACATTTGATTGCTTTGATTTTATTTGCCTCTGTCTCTGAATATCATTGAAGTAGTTTGTATCTATTTATTCTCTTCTTTTTGATTAAAACAATTTCCTCCTTTCCATCTCCTACTTCTCTTAAAAGGTGATATAAAACTTCTAATTTAGTTTATATTTCTGAAATGATGAGTTTTCTTCTTCTAATTATTTCATAAATTATGTAAGTTCTTCTGCAATTTTGTCTCTCCATTCACATCATGATTTTTGTTAATTCCAAAGTTTGTTTTCTATCATTTTATTAAGTTTCTGTAATTTGTTTTGAAATACAAAGTCAGTTTTTTTTTTTAATTTTTGGATGTGTCTCATTTACTATAAGTACATCACTCTGCTCTTATTTTTATTTCATTTATAACATATTTGCAAAGGCTTTAGTATAGTCCTTTTTTTATTGCTTAGGTACAGATGAAATTAGTTTTTCTTTCTATACTCTTAAGAAGAGATACATCAAGATAGCCTTCCTAACTTTATAACTCTAGGACTTCTGTTACTTTTATGGATTTAAAAAATTATATAGCCGTGCATTTTTGAAATCTGTTAGCTCTCCTTTTCTTTCCCAATTCTATCTGAATCTTCTCAATATAAATTCTATATCCTGTAGTTTCTCTCAATGTAGGATTTTTCTGGAAAGGACATCTGGTTAATGGGTTGCAAGGGTTCATAAGGCCCAGCCTCTTCTGCCATAGACTTTAGACAGTGTCCTTCCATATGCCTTTGAATTGGAATGTGCACAACCTTTACCTAGTTTTGGCTATTGTGTGCTGATTAGCTGCACAAGTTTTTAAGGAGTATCATCAATTTGTAGGTGATGTAAAGTGGTTAAGCTCTCAGCTCTATCCATATTCCCTTTGCCATCCCCTTGCTTCCATTCTCATGGTTGCTGGTACCTTGTAGATCTTGCTTTATTCATTTATTTTTGTCTGGTTTTATGTTATGTTTGTATGATTTATAACAACTTTATTGAGGTGTAATCTATTTAACATAAAATTCACATTTTAAAATGTTTATTTCAGTAGTTTTTAATGTATTCATGGAGTTGCAAATCTACAATAATATTAGAAAATTATCATCACCTCAAAAAGAAACCCATTAGCAGTCATTTCACATTTCCCGTTACTGCCAGGACTTGGCAATCACAAGTCTATCTGATCCATAGATTTGCCTATTCTGGATATTTCATAAAAATGGAATTAAAAAAACATATATGTGTTTGTATCTGGTTTCTTTCACTTAGCATAATATTTTCAAGGCTCATCCATACCGTACCACTTTATATTGCTGAATAATATTCTATCATGTGAATACACCACATTTTCTTTGTCCATTCATCAGATGATGAACATTTGGGTTTTCTTTTGTTTTGTTTTTTCAAGATTTTATTTATTTATTTGACAGAGAGAGAGCACAAGCAGGGGGAGCGGCAGGCAGAAGGAGAGGGAAAAGCAGGCTCACCATATATATGTATATATATGTATATATACGCATATGTACATATACGTGTATATATACATATATATATACGCATATGTACATATATATGTATATATATGTGTGTGTGTATATATATATATATATAGCAAACTTAATGACTTTAATTTTGGTTCACAAAGAGGTACTAAAATTTAAACTTTTCTAGCTTTTTTTTTTAAACCTTTAGATGATATTTGTCAGCTTTGGAGCATGCTGAGTTGTGTTATTTACATTAATACTTTTGTTGACTAAGGCTGAAATAGGATGAGGTCTACTGTATGTCTTTGGGGACTAAGAAAGAAATCCTTTCATATTTTATTTCTGTCAGGTGTTATTTTATTTTATTTTTATTTTTATTTTATTTCTGTCAGGTATTATTTTAAAGAGAATATAAAATACCTTACAAGTTACAAATTATATTTAGAAAAGTCTCTGAAGGATTTGATTACCTTATTGAAACCCTGTGCTGGTTTCAGTGAAATCATCTTGAAATACACAAATACTTTATAGAGTCTTTCTTATCTTGGAGTAAAAATAAAGATATTTTGAGACATGACCATGATAGAGTGACATTGCCTGATATTTGCGTCAACAAATTGACAGTAAAAAAATACTTTTTTCCTTAATCAGTGGCTTTTAGCATTCATAATCACTCTTAGTTGCACAATTGTGCTAAATAATGTTCCATGATTATGAAAATGAAGACATTTCTAGCATAGTGGGACACCTGGCTGGCTGAGTTGGTAAAGCATGTGACTTTTGATCTAGGGGTTGTGAGTTCAAGCCCTACCTTGGGTATGAAGTTTACTTTAAAAATACATATATGTATATTTATAGTACAGAAAGATATAAACTCTGGATTCATGAAAGGATGTATGTTTTGAATATATAGTGTAAATATTCCCTTGCAGAAGTAAAGTCAGACTTGCTTTGAAAAAAACTGTCAGTATTTATTTTTTGTGATATCATTTTAATGATATTATTTTTTTAAGACTGTGAACGTTCAAATGCATACTCTATATACTTCAAAGAAGGTAGGAAATATTTCCAGTGTTAAAGAGTGACATATGTCTTCAGAATGCAGAGGAAATGTGAGGAGTAAAAGCACTTAGAAACAATAATTTTGAAAATAATTTTTTCAGCTAATATGAATGTGTTAGGTTCTTACATAGTGAAGTACTGTTTCCTAGGAATGTTGAGCATCCACATTCTTGCATCTCCTTGTTATCCAATCTGTAATCCTTAAGGTACTCAGAAATACTCAGAAATTTTTTTTTAAGATTTTATTTATTTATTTGACAGAGAGAGAGAAAACACAAGTAAGCAGAGAGGCAGGCAGAGGAGGGGAACAGGCTCCTGCTGACCAGAGAGCCCGATGTGGGGCTCAATCCCAGGACCCTGAGATCATGACCTGAGCAGAAGGCAGAGGCCCAACCCACTGAGCCACCCAGGCACCCCTATTATTATTTTTTAAAGTAGGCTCCCTGCCCAGTGTAGAACCCAGTGCAGGGCTTGAACTCATGACCCTGAGATCAAGACCTGAGCTGAGACCAAGAGTTGGAGACTTAACTGGACTGACCCACCCAGGTGCCCCAGAAATAAGCAGGTTTTTTACAAGTATTGCATTTTCTGGATGAAAAAATTTTCAATGTTTAACAATTCATATAAATCTTAATTTGAATAAATCTTAGTCTAGAGGTAATATCCATAAAGTGTGATACCAATTCTTTACATGATAAGTAGGTGGACACTGAATGATAGACTTGTGAATAGTTCAATTTTTACAAAAATAGTTATTTTAAGTAATATTTTCATAAAATAAAACACTAAAATTTTTAAATGTTTGATATTCACTAATGGTAACATATTTCTTTTTATTTTACTAGAATATCTTGCATATTTTTGAATAATAAATGTATGAACATATTTTTATTTTTTTCATTTAATTTGAATTACATATTTCATTAAAGTATATTGAATTTTCACATACTTGGGAATAATTACATTTTTCATTTTTTTTAGATTATTGTGTTAAAATCTTTATTATTATCACCAATAAGTGATTTTGCTGAAAATGAAGGCAAGAATAATATGTCTTATGAAATAGATATGTAATTATTCATGAGATAGTAAGCACTATATATAATATATCACATACATATTGTGTACATATGGATTTATACATCCTAACATTAGTAGCTTAGTAGCTTATCCACACAGCATTTTGACATGGCTATGATACTAACTTAATCCTCTGAAAATGATTTCTTGATGCGTATTTTTTTTTGCTGTTGTCATTAGAAAGATACATCTGCTAAAGTAAGGGGATAGAATATATATTATTTTGAAGTTTGTTTCATTTATGGTTTTACATATTAAGATGTATGAAGTGTGTGCCTGCATTTGTACTCATGTATCCTGTTGATGTCAAAGACAGACCAGATTTGTTCTTGTAGGAGATTACAGTTTAGTTGAGGAGAAAGATACACAAAACTGAGGTAAGCAAGTACCCATGAAGGACTCTAACGACATGTTCCAAATGCCAGGCAGGTCCGGTCATCACAAGAAAATAGATTAAAATGACAATATATATATGCTCATTAATGCATTTCTGACATTATAAAAATGAATATTCATTGTGGAATATTTGACAAATACGGGAAAGTGTAAAATTCAAAATTTTACAAACAAAAATATTCACAATGCTGATATCTAGAGAAATACTGTTAATATTTTAGCTATAGTTTTTCAGTCTTATTTAGTTGTGATTATTTTCTTTGTACAAAATTTTAAAATATTGACCTTTAGTTTTGTATGTATGAAAACAAAATTTTCACTTTGAAAAAATGTGTACATTAAAAATATGAAAAATCCTCTAGAATTTTACTAGTCATAAATAATGTTTTTGGTATACTTCTTTGTACTGTTCTTGTACATGCACACATATTTATATGTTGATATATTTATAAGTTACATAGTTATCGAAGGAACATCACTGTCTGAGATCTAGGAGCATATGAAAAGGGGACTAAATGCTAAATAACAGATAATATCACATCCTAGTGATTTATTTTTATTTTTCAATTAAAATCAAGGCAACATATGAATAAAATAATTCAATATGAGTTTTAATTATCAAGAAAAATCATTAAGTTTGTTGGCTGTTACAATTGCTTTTATGTTCCTCTAAACAAACTAATAACATGAATGAGGCAAACAAAACAAACCAAAACTTTGTTTAATAATTCATTGATCCTGGTACGCCTGGGTGGCTCAGTTGGTTATGCAGCTGCCTTGGGCTCAGGTCACGATCCCAGCGTCCTGGGATCAAGTCCCACATCGGGCTCCTTGCTTGGCAGGGAGCCTGCTTCTCCCTCTGCCTCTGCCTGCCACTCTGTCTGCCTGTGCTCGCTCTCTCTCTCTAACAAATAAATAAATAAAATCTTTAAAAAATAATAATAATTCATTGATCCTAGGAGTTCAACTGTGTAGTTTGGATATTATTAGCAAGTGCCTGAAGAAAGAAAAAAAAAACACACTATTTCGTGTTTTAGGCTTCTATCAGGAGAAAGATTCTGTCAGCAGCCTTGATGAGGGATGTGTGCTCAAGAGGTATTTCCTTGTACAGGGAAAGAAGGAAAAAGAAGCAACTTAAGGTAGCATTACAGGATTAAACCTTACAGTTTAGGCTGCAGAATTAATTTTGACCCTAGGATCTAAATAGAATAAAAGTCCTGTTAATTTGTTAATATCACAATTCTTTTTTTTTAATTTTTAAATTGTGAATTATTACCTCCTGATTTTTTTGGAGATAGATTCAATATATTTTTATTTTGCATTTAAGAAGACTTTTAGGGCTATTATTCTGAGCCCTATATATCTGATAATGTCTGTTAGTTTTTTGTATGAATGGCAAATCACTTGCTGTTTAAAATTTCTGATTTTTAACATTTTCTTTAAACTCCTATCAGATTACTCCATCGTTTTCTGCAAAGGAGGAATCTGAAATTAACTTGTTATTTATTTCTTTTTCTATTTATAAATTTCAAATGTATCTATCTTTATAAATCAAAAATTTATGAGGTTCTGTATAGTGTAAGTCTCTTTTTGTATTGATCTTTTTTTCCTTAGAATGTAGTAACAGTTTGCATCTGCATTCTCAGTTCTTTTTAATAAAGAGTTTTTGGGGTTTTTTTTAGAGTTTATTTATTTTTTTGACAGGCAGACATCACAAGTAGGCAGAGAGGCAGGGCGGGGGAAACAGGCTCCCTGCTGAGCAGAGATCCTGATGCCTGGCTCCATTCCAGGACCCTGAGATCGTGACTTGAGCCAAAGGCAGAGGCTTAACCCACTGAGCCACTCAGGCACCCCTAAAGAGTTTTTATGATGAACTTAAATGATGTAGATTATTGCTTCTGCTTCAGTTTATTTCATTTCCTTCTTGGAAACATCTCCCATGTTCCCTATCGCTTTTCCTTGCTCCAGGCCACAGAAGATGCAAATTTTTGTGTGATTTTCTCTCTACTTAATTTTTCAATTCCTCATAGGATCTTCTTCTTTATCTTTGGCTATTTGGCTTGCTGTCTCATTATAGGGATTGATTTTGACTCCTTGAGACAGTTCTACTTTGTTTTTCCTGACCCAGAACATATGTTTCATCTTATTCTCCCCTAATTCCCACCGGTATACAGTTCTACCCTTATCTTTGGTTTCACTTTCCACGGTTTCAGTATCTGAGGTCATCCTCGGTTCAAAAGCAGATGATCCTCCTTCTCATGTATCATTGGAAGGTCCCTAGTAGCTTAATGCCATGTCATAGTGCCCAACTCATTCACCTCACTTCATCTCATCATGTAGGGGTTTTGTCTTCTCACATCATCACAAAAGGGTGATTATAGTGCAGTAAGAGATTGAGAAAGAGGGACCATATTCATAAAATTTTAATTACCATATATTGTTAAAATTGTCCTTTTTTGTTATTATTGTTGCTGCTCTCTTACTGGGCCTAATTTATAAATTAACTTGTCATGGGTATGTACTTATAGGAGAAAAACATAGTAGAAGATTCAGTGCTATCTGGGGTTTCAGGCATCCACTGGGGATCTTGGAACTTATCCCCCACAGGTAAGGGGAGACTACTATTTTTAAACTAGATACTTCCCTCTTACTTTCAATTCCTAAAAGGAAATCAAACTGTTTTTACAGTAGTTTAAACATGCTTCAATATATATTCTGAAAAGATTTTAAAGAATACCAAAAATAATGGTAAAATAATGAGAGTGTCTCCCAACAAAATTAAGATATCAAATATATCTTATGATTTCATTTTATTGACATTAATCAGATGTTTCCTAATGTCTTCTTCTCCTCTGTTGTTTGTTACATTGCATATTGGACTTAAAAAATGTTAGATATCATTCTGTTTAACTCCTTCATTTAGAATTACTGAGGCTGGAGAGATTAAGATACTTACCTCTATCTCTCTCAAGTAGTTAGTAGAGGATACGGAACTTCTGTCCCCTGTTCAAGGACTTCTGTCTTACAACATATTATTTCAACCTGGGTGAAAAATGTTTGGCAGGTATATCATTTTTAAAGTCATTGCTTTCCCTTGATTTCCAATTATTTTAGCTTATCTTCTGAGAAAACTAGGTAGAGTATTCTAACATCAAGGCAGTAGCAAATATCTGTGGTCCTCATTTAGTGGGATGTCATAGGACTGGACTTACATTGGCAAATATTTAATCATCTGTCAGCCTCTTGTTGGTGACTTTGAGCTAATCAATATCCAATCATGCATTTATGCCATCTGTATTCAGTTCAGCTTCAACCATGGACCTGATTCTATTTAGATTGGCTTTGGAATCTATTCTACTCTGCACTCCTGTTATCACTGTTGTGTATTTCTTATTACTGTAGTTTTTTTGAATTCTCCTTGTATTCCTTTCATGCTGTCTTCTTCAATGCTGATTCAAGATGCCTTTAAAAATAATAGTAATGACTGATCATACCCCATAGCAGAATTCTAGTTTCGGAGATGTAAATCACCAATTGAGATTTGGGACTACAGAACTGAAAGACCCATACAGACCTTCTAAATCCAGGGCTGTAGAGATATAATCAAACTCTGGGTAACCTGATATTCTTTCAGGGATACTGAGAGGTCAAAACTAATTTCTTAATAATTTTAAGGTTTTATTTCCCTCTTACTTTCACTCATGTGAGTCTTCAGTTGGGTCTTTTCACGGGCTTGCTGACCAAATGCCAAAGATGTGTTGAGCTGCCTTCTACTAAGCCATAATGAGATTTGCAAAAATGCATAATAATGTTGTCCTTCTCAGTATGTTATATAAAGCATAATTTTGTTTTGTTCTTAGAAGTGTTTTTATATTAACATGTAATGAGTTCATTTTTGTTATTTTAAAATGAATTCATAAATACATTAAATTATTTTTTGTGTGTAGAAGTTATCACCCACTTTAAGCCCTGAATCTGATTTCTGACTTTAACATTTACAAGTTGTACTACTTACAGCAAGTTAATTAACCATGCTGAGCCTTCTGTCTTTAAATACGGGACTAAAATAGGATCAACTAAACATTAAATAAATGCTATTTATTATTAATAAGTAAGACTCGGGATATTTATGTTGCCTGTTTCTTTCGAAGTTCTGAAAACATTTTGTAAATGATGAAGTTTTATAAAAATATTTCAGCTGAGGGATGCCTGAGCCTGGGTGGCTCAGTCAGTTAAGTGTCTGCCTTTGGCACAAGTCATGATCCCAGGGTCCTGGGATCCAGTTCTAAATCAAGCTCCTTGCTCAGCAGGGAGCCTGCTTCTCCCTCTGCCTGCCACTCCCCCTGCTTGTGCTCTCTTTCTCCTGTCTCTCTCTGTCTGACAAATAAATACAAACTTAAAAAAAAAAAGAATATTTTAGCTGACTGTCATTAGCATTCAAGTCTGTAGATACCCCAAACTCAATCCAATGACGTAATTTCCAGAAATCAAAATTCCCGGTGCTATGTTAAATTGCCCCCTCTTTATGTGCCTAGAAATAGTACTGCTTTATCTCATGAGTCTTGATGTTCTACATTTGGATCTAGAGTTATGAAAAACTATATGTCTATCAGCATTCTAAACATAATATTATTTTTAAAACTGAAGTTCTGCTCATCACAGAAAGGTTCAAATAAGCAAAGTAATGAAATATTTGTTCTTAGCATGAAATATTTAAGATAATTCTCCATACTTTCTATAAAGATTTCCCGTTTAAATGTTCTTTCAAGACTTCAGATCATAAAGTCTCAATTAGATGTGATTTTCTTTAATGACTATAACTTCTCTGAATCTCTCTTTAAAGAGAGGGGTGTATCCTAGGGTATCAACCTGAAGCAACTAATTGCAGTTAACAAAGTGATTAGAAGATGTGCTCTATTTAAAATCAGGAATCCTGAATACATAATTCAAGAGAATTCCTTTTAATAAAGAGAAGATAAAATGTAGGAAAATATATTACACTTCCAGGGGTGAGGACCTTTCTCTTGAGGATAGCTTCTGTATCATAGCTACTCTGTACATATGGCAAAAGGATTTAGGTTTTAGCTAAAAAAAAATAAATCAATGAAATTTTAAGAATAACTAACAATTTTGTGTGTTCACAAGCTTTGAGTAAAAGGTTCATAAAAAGACACTACATGCTTTTAATTTCTCACCAAATAAGAGTATATCCATTGTATTTCTCACATTGGTAAAGAGTAGAGGTGATCTATGCCCATTCTGTTGTTCTATTACATTTTGTACGGTGGCATGCTTCTGCTTGATGGCTGTTAGGAACAGGTCAAATCTAGATGGGCAAAGGGCAAATTGGTTGACATTGGATTTAAACCCCTAATCCTATCACTAATTGTGCAATGCTCTAATAAAATTAAGCTGTGGCAGCCTGAAGCACACATTATCCACAGAAATTTAAGGCAAGCAAATGTATATGAAACAAATTTGATTTTTAACTCTTCTATGGTGTGGATATACAGAGAAAAGTAACTGCTTTATTTTTGCTATATCTAATCTGTGAATATTTCTCTTGAATCCTAATGTTTCAACAATGTGTGTGGGTGGTAAAGGGGGAGAGGAGTGACTATTCAAATTATTCTGTCAAGAGCAATCCAATTACTTAAAGTATTGCTTAGTGTTTGTTTATTTTGTGATAAAATTTTTCATTTTCTCAAATTATCTCTTCATCCCTTAAACCACTGTCATCCTATATGAACGTGACGGTTTTTGTGTCTTTGTAAACTTGAGGATAAAGGGAGTTTGTTTTGGTCTGTGGGTGTGTAAACGGACCTGCTGGCATCCAGGGCAATGACTCTTTTCTACTTGTGCAGGACATAGCCTGCAGGTGAATTTGTATTCTTTGGTTTGGGTACTGAAAATCTCTCAGTCACCTCCCATTGCTGACTCACCTTCTTCTCAACACTATTGACTCCAACCACTGCTATCAGACCATACATAGTTTGACAGATGCCATCTCACCACATCATGACAGATGCCATGGTGGGCTCTTTGGCTCTCAGTTTACTTCAATCCATATAAAAAGCAAAATCAAATAATCTGATAAAACTGTAAAATCAAATAAATGTGATAAAACTAAAATTCCAAGCTTTTCTGTCCTTGGTAACACTTTGCTCTAGATTATTTGTGAAATGCCCTGAAAGTCACCTCCTGTCAGTGGTTGAAATAGGTAGTCAGGGGAGAAATTCCTTTTGTTGTTGCTCTTTTCAGCAAAGCATTTCTTTTTCTTTCTATATTTTTTTCCCAGGATTAAAATGGGGTGACCTTTATTTTTACTTTTTCTAAGTCATAACCCTCTTCTTTCTCAGTTGAGCTATGATTTAACAGTGGACATAGAAGGAGAAATTTTTGAGAATGACTCTGCAAGCCTGTTTTTGGTGTATTACATTAAAACTTAAAAGGTCTGGTAAATTATCTTTTAAGATGGGCATGAAGGAGGGCACTTGATGTAATGAGCACTGGGTGTTATATGCAACTGATGAATCACTAAGCTCTACCTCTGAAACTAATAATACACTATATTAATTAATTGAATTTAAATGAATTTTTAAAAGATCGTATCTAGGCTTGCAAATTCAATATGTATGTATAAATGCACTTAAAAAAAAACATGCACAGCAGAAAGACAAATCCATAATGTCTCAAGATATTCAACATCTAGATGGTGACATAATGAGTCACTGTATTTACGCTATATACTTTTCTTTATTTCCCATATTTTGCATTACTTTTATGATCAGAAAATAAGTATTAAATGTCCCTTTATTCTTAGAAATATCACAAAAATAACTTTTCCCAGACATCACTCTCCTATCCCTGCCAAATAACATAGAAAAGAAAAGGAACAAAGGAGGGATGAGATGTGATAGGATTCTTTGGTCATAGTTGAGAACTTCTTTAGGATAAAACTATAACTTATAACTCATGACCACTCCAAAAGTGAAATTTTAAGCAAAAAACATGTGATTTTCTTTCTTTCCCCAACTTGATAACATCTGGTTGAAGTACAACATCAGTTAGCTTGCCTTATATAATAGTGAGTTTGCTTAAGTAAAGAAGACATAAGAAACTTATTTAAGTGTACCAAAAAAGGATAAACTTTAATGAGAACAAAAGAGATTTTTCAAAAGGCAGCATCTTTCTAAAATCCCTATTTAATCTCTGAAATAAAAGGGATGGGCAAATCATCTTTGAGGTCCCTTACTACCACAGTGTTCTCTGATAGCATGAAATCCGACTCCCTAATGAAGGATAATGCTGCCCTGAATCAGGCCAAAGAGATTTACTGATAGGAAATATGAGAAAACCCTATTAATCAGCAGAGCAAAGGGGCCCAGGACTGGCTTATGACTTTTTTTTTTTTTTTCCAGAATAACAAAAAGTAGACTGCATTTGAATTTAAATAATAATGTTAAAATAACATCAACATGTGAAACCAAAATTTTCAGTATTTCAATTCTAACATTAAATTGCACATTTAAATAAGATATAATTTTGATTATATTCATGGGATTATTTTTTTAAATATAATTAGTGCTAGAAGCAAAATGTTTTATTATTTTATTTATTTATTTTTTTGGTATCTCTTATGGCTTTCATTAGGGTCAACCAGATGGGGATTGATAACATTAATTAATTGCAGTGACACTTCATTAATCAGGAAACTCCTTTTTGGGCTGATTCTCCTGTCTAAAACCCTAGAAAAATTTGGGAGGTTACCCCAAAGCTACTTAAAGTCCATGTCACACCAAAAAAAAAAAGCTTAAAATCAAAGTGGGATGATAAAAACATGTAAAGAGCACGCTGATAAGGAGGGGAAAGATAACTATGAAAAACACAAGAGCACAAAAGCTTAGTGATTTAAGGTCATTTAATCCAAGAAAATCATTCTTATATACCTGCCTAAGTGCTAAAGAGGCATCTTCATATTAACTCTCACTGCAATACTTGTGGTTCATAATGATGCTAATTATTTTTTTAAAACGGTGAAGATTATAATATTTGTATCAAGGTTTCATCAAAGATTATTAAATAAATAAAACCTTGGCTCTCAAAATGGATGTATTTCAATTTTCTGAGAAATATACTTTTTTTAAGATTTTATTTATTTATCCATGACCTGAGCCGAAGGCAGAGGCCCAACCCACTGAGCCACCCAGGCACCCGAGAAATATACTTTTTAAAAATGAGTTCACTTCATTGTAACAAATTATAAATAAATATAATATTTTTAAGTATCTTCCTTTTGTTCTTCTTTTAGTGAAGCACTCTATTATTTTCCATAGTGTCAGCTAATGTTGGGTTGAATTCTTGCTTTTGTATTTTAAGTTCTTTATTCTTTCTTTACTTCTTTTCTTTTTTTTTATTTTATTTATTTATTTGACAGACAGAGATCACAAGTAGGCAGAGAGGCAGGCAGAGAAAGAGGAGGAAGCAGGCCCCATGCAGAACAAAGAGCCCAATGTGGGGCTCCATCCCAGGACCCTGATCATGACCTGAGCCGAAGGCAGAGGCTTCAACCCACTGAGCCACCCAGGCGCCCCTCTTTACTTATTTTCTAAAGAGCAGAAGATATTAAGATTCTGAAACTATTCCTTTGGATGGTGTTTGTATTGTGAGCTATAAGATCATTTCTGAAACTCTGCTATTTATAACCTCTTGGTAGAGTCTAGCTACTATAGGTATGTAATCCAAAAGTGATTGATGTAGAAGTAATGGCCAGTTTACTGTAGTTAATATACATTTTGTATATATCCTAAATGAGCAAAAAAACTATAATATTTAAGCAGTAAAGGGTTCTGTTTAATCCTCTTTCCCTTTTTTTCAGTAGAGAACTATTAGGAGCTGATCTCGGGGCTGAAAAAGGGCAGGAGTGCTTTTCTAGGAAATCGCATGAAGATGAATGGTAGATTCTGAGATCTTTTTTGAGTCCTGCAGACGTTTAAAGCAGAGACAGACAACAGTAAATGATAGTTAGATAAAGTCTAGGAAACAAGGAATAGAGCTAAACATGGACAGTGAAACTAGCAAAATTAAGCAGTTACAGAGAAAGTAAATGGGAAAAATTTCTGAGAAATGTCCAAAATAGACACTGAAAAATGTTTGAGGGGCATTCATGGGATAGTTGGTCTGTTTGTGCTAAATATGTATAAAGGGGCTGGGATAGGGTGAAAAGTTTCTTCTGAGACCTGTACTTCTGAGTACAGGATATATTTGAATAAAAAGTTATGCAATATAAGTTTTAGAACTTTTACTTTGTGCACACTTTTGTAATATCTGTGAAAATGATTCTGATAAGTAATAGAGTGATATAATGTAATAATCCCTGATATTATTAATAAAAATATATTAATGATGTCTTCAAACAACTCTTTCCTGGGTATTATTACTATAAGGCAGTTTGTCACTTCAAAATTAAAAAGACAAATCCTAATTGTTGCAATAAGGACCCATCTAATACCGGTTGCATTAATTATAAGTACCATTTCCTTATAATCTAGCAAATGCAGTAATACATTTAAAAAAAGACCATTTTAATTTAATTATACAAATTACATTTTTCTTTTTAAATTTTTTCAAATTTAATTTTATTTTTTTTCAGTGTTCCAAAATTCATTGTTTATGCACCACACCCAGTGCTCCATGTAATACGTGTCCTCCATAATGCCCTCCACCAGGCTAAACCCACCCCTCACCCCCCGCCCCTCCAAAACCTTCAGTTTGTTTCTCAGAGTCCTCAGTCTCTCATGGTTTGTCTCCCCCTCTGATACAAATTACTTTTAATCAAAGGATTTCACCCCTTCATATAGAATAATGATTTTCTTCGTTTCTTAAAACATGTATAAGTTTCTATCGAATTTTTCAATTTAAATTCCCAAACTTAAATTTTATACAGACTGTCAAAATAGTATTAAATTAGCTATTGCTGGGGCCAGTTCAGAATTTTCTTCTAGTATCACCATTAGCTTGGAATTAGCCATTCATAGTCCTTTTGATTTAACTATTTTTAATTCTTTGAATAGACTATAAACTCTAAGAAGGCAAGGACCATGTTTAAAAATTTACCACATCACTCAGTGTTTGGTATGTAATAGATAGTCATTATATCAGTGACTAAAAGGATGAATGAATTAGTGGATTTTCCCTTCTTTCCCAATTATTTTGACTGAAACATATAATCTTCCTACTCATTGCCAATTCTACTCCTGACTGGTTCCTTAAAGTTAATATAAATTCAAAAATAATATCTGTCCATCTTTCCATTTGTACTCCAACTTGGGGTTTCTAGTCTTTATTTCCATTCTGATAATGTAACTTTCTGCTGCTCTTATTGTCCCAGGTTAAACTTGGCACTTGGTCCACCACCCCATCCCCTCTCCCCCATTATTTCCTCACACAACAGAGTAGATTACTCCATTGGAAAAAAAAAAAATTAACCAGAGGTTAGAGACTTTTGTCCCTGACTCTAAGTTGAATAACTACTTTAAGTTGAGTAAATACTGCGCAACTATGTGAGGACTGTCAGTGAGTAGCATCAGTTGAGTAGAAAACATAATATTGTGGCTTAGACATCTCTCCCTTACTGTTCAAAGAACATTTCTCTGGTGAACTTAGGTACACCAAAAGCAGAATCTGAAATGCAACCTCATTTTACCTAAGCCCAGATATCTAACTTACCCAGCAGCTTCTTGAAGAAATTGTACCAGGAACCAGAGTTACTTTTTACAAAGTATCCCAGATACTGTCAAGGGAGCATTTGACATTCATCTAATAGTTAATGAGACTGCTTTTGGAGAAATGTGAGACTCTAATACAAATTGATGCTAATATTTGAGTTTTGGGAACCCTTTTCCAAGTAGGGGTAGCTTTATGGTTATCATAAAAATTGAGGTATGCAGAGATTGAAGCATTTTTAAAGAAATAGCAAGTTAGTTTTTGTTTACCTTCATACTTTTATTTACTATCTTCAAAGACATTACTAACAGGCTCTAAAATAAGATGAGCTACACAATTTTTTGAGGTCACATCTTTATATATATATATATTATTGTGCTCTTTGTGTCTCTGTTGTGCCTTAACTCTACATTTTAAACTCTAAAATCAACTAAATTCTGGAATATATTCCTACAAAGGATACCTGTCACGCACTCTCAACTATTGCATAAAATTTTGTACAAGAGATTGCTAAAAAGAATAGGAATATAAGCATTTGATGTTACTGCTGCTGACCTGACACTCATTCAGTATCCTCTGGCATGCACCCAGCCCAGTTTGAAGCCTGTGATTAATATATGGACAGCCTCTGCCCCTGTTGTCACTGGCTTCCCTCTTGGCCTTATCTTGCCTTTTGCTTTAAAACAACACATCCTAGCCAAAACATGTAATCCCTCTCTTTTTCTGAGAACAAATTATTACCGTACTATAAGAATAAACTCTGTTTTTGAGTATTTACTATGTAGGGCTGGCACCATACTGAGAACTTCAAAAGAATATTAATTAGTTAATATTTACTTAATGTTCACTAATTTCTGATACTGTACTAAGGCACTTCTTTTACCTACCTTATCACATTTAATCTTCCTAAAACTCTATAATGCATACATTGTTAGCCCTGTTTACATATTATGAATGACCAGAGTATAAATAACTTGGCAAAAGCTGAGAAGCTTTAAAATAGTAGAATTTGGTATTTACACTTAGGTTTCTCTGTATGTAGTTAGTGCTACCTTCTTTATAGTGTGGCAGTTAGGCCCAGAAGCCATCCCACGAGGCATTTTCTGATAGATAAAAAGGATGTTGGCTTGAGGTCATCTAAGCACAACTTCTCTCTCCCTCAGTGAATTTCAGGTAGCCACAGTTCTGTTCATTCTTTGGCTTTCTCTAGCTCGTCATTTTTTATACTAAGGGATTTTTGACTCTAGGGTCATAACAAACTAATTACTCATCTCAAAATTACTTACAACCTCTTTCCTGGTAACTAGAGTTACTTTACAATTTCCTTTATTCTTGGTTACAACATACATCTTTCATATATCAAAAATATTATACTTCTCAACTAAAAAATTAGTATAGTTCTCGTCTTGACAAAGATTCTTTGCTGACCAAACTTTAGTCAGGCTCTTTCCTGAAACTTCTCCTAGGCCCATCTGTGTACTTCCTTATAAAATCTAGTTTCTGCAAGACCCCTGCTAAGTCAGTTTAAGCAGAACAGCCCGCTGTCTCTCCTTCAGTGTCTGATCAGGTTCCTCATTCTCTTTAATCCCCTAGGTGCTATCCAATCCACTGTGGCCTGTCTTCAGCAAGAATCCTTTTTAGGTCAGTTTAGCCAGAATCCGCTTATCCTTGATTTTTCCTTTTAGTAATTTTCCATCAACTGACCCTCACTGTGTACCATATTTACAATTTCCCACTTGTCTGTGTTGTGTTCAGAATTGAGCCCAATCTCTCTCCTCCACTGTAAAATCCCATTGCAGTGATGATCCCTATAACCTATTGTGATGGTCTTGAATAAAGTCTGCCTTACTTACCATCTCTAATAAGTGTCATTGATTTTTATTTTCCTAACAGTGTAATTAAATCCAGTTATAGAGTACCAAGGATCATTTTGATATTTAATGTTTTCTCACCCTCCTCCTTCTTCTTCCTCTTCATTGCCATTAATCCATTAAGATACTGTCTTATTTGAACACTTCCCATTTTTCTTTTCCCAATTTCTTAACTAAGTATTCTCAGAAATCTCTAGTTCAATTCTTCTTTCTCCCTGCTTTTTGTGTATATTTTAAGAATATATGTTCTATACCTTTTTTCTAATTAGTTATTTTTTATTTTTTCATGAACTATCCTTTTGAAATCTTTATGAAACAATTATATCTTGTTACATTCAATTAAAGTACTGTTTTTCTGATTTTCACTTTGGTAGCAGTTTGTATAGAGTCATTCACTTATACTTTGAAGGACTTCAGAGTAGGTGGGAAATTATGTAAGCTGGAAAATGAAGTGTTTAACCAAAATTTTCACACTCTATTGCTCTTAATCTTAGCAGGAGAAAATAGAACATTGATTTATTTCAGGAAAACATATACTTATTAAAATAGACCCTAGGATAAATTTGAATAAATAATACTTAGAGAAAAGAAGATGATGTTGACTCACTGCTATTTCAGTAGATGGACAAATTTCTGTATTTCAAAAGGTAGCAATATAAATTGGCTTTTCTGTAATTTGTATTTTCTTTACTCCTGTAGACTTTTCTTTTTCTTTGATTCATGACATTAATACTGAGAGAGAACAAAATATGCTACCTTAAAATATGCCATCTTGGCGTATTGATTTTTTTTTTGAATTAAAATGCTTAAGAAACAGCCAAGTGCAAGAAAGACACTGTGACCTCCTTTGTTCCTCTGAAAGCAGAAAATAAATCTCCCATGTGAAGGCATCCTTTCTCTATCAGGAGAGTAAAAGGCCTTATCCCTAGAGATAGGAATCCAAAGCCAAGAAGGCTGTATGAACAAGCTTCGTTACTACTTCTTTTCTACTTTACTTTGGAATTTGATTTTGTTTTTAATGTTGATAAAATTGCAGTTTACTTAAATAAACTATTTTCTGGATCTGTTAAACTATGGCCGCTTACTGTTCTTTTGTAACAGTGAATCCTTTACTTCTTTGTAAGCAGGTATAAACAATGTGTTATTCTGGATCTTATCTTGTTCAATCTACTCTCAAATCATTCTCTTACTGGTGACTTACTGGTGGACTTAAGTGAGTGAGTTTTTTCTTTCTGTTTCTGTCATAAGTTTGTTGTTGTTGTTGTTATTGCTATATATTATTTAATTTATTTATTTTTGCTTCAGGGGTGCAGGTCTGTGAATCATCAGTCTTACACAATTCACAGCACTCACCATAACACATACCCTCCCCAACGTCCATAGATATTGCTGTTTTTAATGTGCAATTGCATTTGTACTAAGGAATGGGTCCTTTGTACTAAGGAATGTACTAAGGAATGAGGAGGAATTAGCCCTAAGTAGGAGATCTACTTAGTATGTGAGAGTGATTGGTGTCAGCTTTCTTAATTTTCAGAACTCAGTGATTAATAAGAATTTAATAAATATTTGTAGAATGGATAAAGAAGATTAGTTTTCCCCTGAATGAGCTCAATGTCATGGGAGAGATGAATTGCAAGGCAGGCAGAAAGCAGAACCCCATGTGCCTTTGTTATTTGTCCCCTTCCTCCTTCTACCTTACCTCTGTGCTGAAATTTGATCAAATGGATCTTTCTCTTTCTGTTCACAGCCTTTTTGTAAGAGTTGTAACAGTTTTATTTGTTGCTTTGCTTATTTTGTGTTACCATCCTTAGTAGGGTATAATCTCTAGGTGAGCCAAGAGCCAAGATTTGAACAAATCTACCTTGTTCAAATTTTCAGCTTAGTGAGTGTGAAAAAGAACCACTTAGTTAAAATGCATTGATAAATGACTTAGCTCCTGCCTGGGTCCATTTTGATTCTGCTAGGTAAAAGAAAATGGAACACTGGAAAATACTTTTCTTATCTGGTACATCTATCTGATCTGTGCATCAAACTTGCCATAAACCCACATTTTGCATTGTGTTTTCAATGACAGTTGCTCTCAATAAATCAGATAATTGCTTTCCAAGATAGTATTTAACTAAATATGTAGTGCTACTAGCATTTATAACTGCCACTCTGGAACTGCTGAAAATTAGTTGCCTAAAAACGATTTGGACCTCAGAAATTTTATTTGGGAAATTTTGCATGCAAGCCTGGATTCTTATCATACTTCCCAGCAATTTAAGTATCCCTAAACTGAAGGACCCTAACTTTTTCATCCTCATTGGAATTTTGATAGGAGACAGTATAATAAAGGGACTTAGTCTGATTCTCACTGGCAAAAAAGAAGAGTATCACAGTTGAAAGAAACAATTAACTGGGGTTCATGATTAATTAGGGTTTCTACAAAGATTGGAGATTGCCTCTATTACTTACATCATCTGCTAGTTATATAGGGTGCCCAGCAGAAATGCAAAAATGAGAATAATGGGTGGAAAATAGCAAAGGCAAATGGGAATTTCATATTGTCCAAATGGCACTACTTTATAAGCTTATAGAGGACTCATCAGGTGACTTTTGAAAGATTTCAGCCATAGAAACACACATAAAAGCTGGCACTTGTGTTTACCCCATCCTTGGCTGGGCTGTAACTCAGGAGAGTCTTTCAGGCCGGGCTTCCTCCTAGGTTTAGGGTACTGCCTGAGTTAAATTCTCATAATCCTTCCCTGGGGCTTTGTAACTGCTTACCCTTTGATCTCCGTGGTAAAGTGCTATAAAGTGATGCAAAGTCCTGTCTCTGGCCACTCCCCTTGCTAATCTTCTCCAAAATTACTTCCCATTAACAAACAAAGAAAAATCAGAATTCCTTACACTGGCAAAATGCCTCTTCGCAGTCTGGTGATCTTTACCTTTCCCCAGTTCCTTGCCCTTTTGTCTTATCCTTTGTCTTCTCCCCTGTAAACATTATGCTCTTTACACATTTTTCACTGATTTGCAAACACTATAAATCTTTTTTCTTAGGCTGTGCAGTTTGCCATGCCATTTTTCTTTTTGGAGTCACTTCCCCTCTCATCACTTGGCAAACTGTGCTTTTGAGTGTCATCTTAAATGCTATAGCTACTGTAGGCTGCTTCTGACTATTGTGCAGACGTAGATACCCTGAAGCATTAAATGTATACTTCTGTCAGAGTAAGCATCACTTATATTGCAGCTCATCTGTTTATATGCCAGTCTTCACCACTAGCTGGAGAACTCTCATAAATTTTCACTGGCAACTACTTTATCTTTATAAACCTGGCTTATTTGGTGATCCTCATTTAAACTTTTGTTGAATGAATAAATTAACTTGAGAGGCCAGCCCCTTCTAAAATAAAGAGCCTAGCCATATTGGAAGGCTTCTTTTGGAAATGGTGATCTGGAGTATTCACACCAAATGAAATAATAAAGTATTAAAAGTAAAAAAAAAAAAAAAAAATCTTACAGCAATCATGGGGAATACACAATTCTAGAAATAGGAGTACAAAACAGGTTTAAAACAATTATCTACTGGTTTCAGAGTTTTTTTCAGAGAATTTTAGGTAGAAACACTGAATGACACTTTTAAGAGTTTACTGAATATCCTAGTAAAGAGAGGGTAACTCACCAAGGCTTCAGTTTCCACAGAAGTAATGGCTACTAAGAGATTTTCCACAATTAGTATCAAGATTTTCCAGAATTAGCAAGATACAAAGTAAATGTGGATTAATTTGTTATCTAGGGAGATAATATAGATCACTAAATGCAGAGATGACATCAGAAATCCGAGTACCAGCAATATTTTTGGAATGGTCAAAAGAAAGTTATTTCCTACACAGACCTATTTCTGTAGAGTGGATTAATGGATCGATGTATTTATTTATTTATTTATTTATTTATTTATTTATTTTCATTTATTTTGTACTATTTACCTGGTTATGCCTGGGATGGCATTGTAGAGTATGCTTGTGTATCACACTAGCAAATTAAGGCATTGTCATCATCATCATTTGAAACTTGCCTTGATCTACCTAGACCCAATAGATCCTATTTTTCCCCCATGAGTTACACTGGTCACATAAACCATTTCCTGGCTGAGTCTAAAGCAAAATAACTAAGAGAATTGAAAAATTCTCGGGTTCTAAATCACAACAAGGGTTATTGGTAGATTGTGTCCAGGAATAATTCTGAAAAGCCCATAGTTGCCAATTTTAAATTCTAATACTAAACTTTTAATACTTCAGGGTATTGATTAAGCTGTGCTTTCATATAGTACTTCCAAGGATAAATATGTGCACTTACACATGATTTGTTATTCTAGAACATTTTGAGTTTGGTTAGCAAGTATAGTAACATATCATTAATTCACTTCTTAATTGAGAACTAAAAAAATCTTAAAATAAGTTTTTCTGTTTGTGGTGATTCTACTCAGTTAATGAAATTCTAGAATATGAACTTTGAGAGGTTACTGATTAAATTGTGAATATATTTATTTGGATATGTCAGAATCCACTATTCAAATTAATTTTATAATAATAATAATAATAATAATAATAATAGTTAATAGGCCATATTTTCACAGTTGGACTTTTTTTTTTTTTAGAATTCCAGAAGATTTAAAATATTCAAAATTAGTGATAAGTTTGGATTTTATTAGACATAGCCTCTACAGAATCAGGAAAATAAATCTATAATGAAGACTTTGATAAAAACCTATATCAAATCTAAACACTATTATTTGTATGTAATGTAACATGAAAGAAAACAATACAAACATGAAATACCGCAGCACTACAGAGAGAAAACAAAAAGTTATATAATAAGAGCAGATATACTTTTATTATGCAAACAGGAAATGCAATCTTGTAACTCTGCTAAAAGCAAATGTTTCCATGTGTATACAACAATTCTGCTTCCTTCTGTTGCAGTTACTTCTGAGGTAACTTGTTTTTTTACATGCTTCATGGTATAATATGTATAACAGCCAAAGCACCATAATATAATGTGACAGAAAAGACACAGAAAAATTTATTCACTTATGCGTCTCTGATGCTTACTTTCAGTTGAAATCAGAACTTTGAGTTAGAAATAGAGTTGACAGTTGGAAGCAAGGATAATGTTGCACTCTTACAGGCTTCTGTAACTTTGGAACAATTTTTTTTTCCCCTAATAAACTATCTGTACACTTTTTTCTTTTAAAATTAATGCACTTTGAGGAACGTGCTTTCACGTATATATTTCTTAGTAAATCACATTTCCTTTTACACAAGGTGCAATTTTTGAACATAGTTGAAAGGTTATGCTGTTAACTTATGAAAGTTCAATTTACTAGCTTCATAATTCTGTAATGTTAAATGTGTTACTGATTAGGTCACAGAATCTGACACTGGGGCTCATAGGATAGCCTGTGGTGCTATGTCATTCAAGGATGTCTCAATGTAGTTTTAAAGAAATGTACTTTATTTCAGTGAATTTAATCTTAGTGCTTTTTACTTGAGAGAGATGTTTTAAGGGGATTAAAACAGAAATATTTTGTATTTTTATATGAGAATTATGGTTTATGAAAGAGAAAGAATATTCTGTGGCATCTTTATTTTAACATAGTAATCTTAATAACTGAAGTGATAAAGATAAGTTTTTACATTGCTATTAGTCCTGGGACACTTTCTTATCCAACAGTGTCAACAAAAATAGCAAGTAAATCCAGTGTTAATGAAACAGAAATGATGATGATCCTATCTCAAAATAGGAACAATGTAGTAATATAGTGAGGAGTGGTGGTGGTTCCTTTAGCATATGCTTTAGGGACACATTTCTACTATATCATATCCCTGCTAATCATAAGCTTAGGACTGATAGGAGCCACATATGGGTATTAGGAGAACCTTTGTTCCATTAACTCAAGTAAAGGAAAGCTCACTACTTCACAGATTCTCAATTATGTTGACAACTCCATTAGCAGAATATAGTACTGAAATGTGTCAGATGTACCTGAGTCAGAGGTCTACAAAATTAACTTTGAACATCAGCAAAATCATCATCATCATTATTGTCATCATGATTTGAATTGAAATCATTCAAAATTGTGAGAAACAAAAATACTATAAATCATATTTTGGGGGGATGGAAAAATCTGTAATCAATAGTTTTAATCCTTTATTGGAAGTCATTGTATCACTTCACCCTGTTGTACTAATAAAAGTTAAATGTTTTTTATGCAGGTAAAAGATCTAACAATATAAATAAGAAATGACACCTTTCATTTTGAGAGAGGAGAAGAATAATGCTTCTCATTCCACTACTCCACCCTAACTTATAGCTGTTAAAATTTATTGAGTAACAACTACTACATGTTCCATCTGTTATAAGACAAACATGCTTTGAAGTCCTAGGCTCTGCATCACCTACTCTCTCATGACTGTACCTTCATAAAACCAGATGGAGAGTAATATTTGCTAATTTATCATTTCAATAAGAAAGTTTAAAAAGATGTCTTTTCTAAATATGATGACTGATTATCTGTATATCTCTGTAGATAAAAAGAACAAGTTTGTAATAGACTATGGAACTGTAAAAATAAATGAGATACAATAATGTGTTGAAAATATTTACTCATAATTTCATAAGTTCTATATGTTGTGTCCTGCTTTAGGTCATTGGACTCTGAGGTAGTTAGATGACTGACAGTCATGTTAGATAAAAGCTGATCAGGTTGGCCTCAGTTTGCTAGTGAAGTAAGGGCAAGTAATAAGAGAAACACAAAAATATCATGCATCATATTTTGGGGGATGGAGAATCTTTAATCAGTAGTTTTAAGCCTACTGAAGATGAATTACAAGTAAAGGAGAAAATTATTTCATGTCTGGGGCCTAAAGTTCTTAGGGAGACCAATAATTCTATAAGGAAAAGAACTTAACCAGCTATTTCAACACTGTTTTTTTTTTGTTTTTTTTTTTTTTTTAGTTATCATTTACCGCAATTACAACAAACATTGGCTATTTAATGCATTTATTTATACATTATTTTAGTATTTATTGCAGGCTAATTATGTGGCTGGCGCTTACTTAGGTACCTTCTGAGGTACACCGTTTTTTCCCTCAAGAATCTTAGAATGTAAAGTGAAAAAAAAAGGATAAGAGCACAAAGAGTTATAGTAATAGCAATATGTGATAATAGCCATATATATTACACACATGCATATACATGCACAATGCAGTTTAAATCTTTTAAACATGTAAGTATATTGTAATAATAGTTTAATATTCATGATATTAAAATGTCCTATACATTTTAACTTTGAAGTCGTGTAGCAACTCATTTTTCTCTTCTGCAAAAAGGAATCATAAAAATTAGACCTAACTCAAAGAATTATCTTGAGATTAAATAGAAGTTCATGTTTCCATACCTGTTCAATAAACATCAATTATTATTGAAGATTTCTAATAGATTGGTTTCTAATTTTCTAAATGTAGTTCTCATTCTTAGGTCTTCTACAGATTTTAGTTTAAATTGTATGTAAAATTCTTATCTCTTAATCCCACATTTTCAATTCTCTTTCACCATCCCTTCAGCCATTCTTTGCATATACACACCAAAAATATCCTTGTTTTCTTTATCGGCATAATAGGCAATGAAGAGTATAAGGAAAAGAGGAAATGATATTAGAAATGATAGGGGCGCCTGAGTGGCTCAGTGGGTTAAGCCTCTGTCTTCCGCTCAGGTCATGATCCCGCATCCTGGGATTGAGCCCCACATCAGGTTCTCTGCTCAGCAGGGAGCCTGCTTCTCCCTCTCTATCTGCTTGCCTCTCTGCCTACTTCTGCCTACTTGTGATTTCTCTCTGTCAAATAAATAAATAAATAAATCTTAAAAAAAAAAAAAAGAAAAGAAAGAAAGAAATGATGAAAAATAGTCCTGTCCTCGGGAAGGCAGCATTCTGCAGTGAAAAACAATATTCCCTAGAGATTAGAAAACAGGTTTTTATCAACTAGCAGAGCAGTTTTGGGTAAGTCACATCATTATGAACCTTACTTTCTTCTACTGTAAAAATAAGAGACATGTTATGATTCTAAGAATCCTACAATGGTTACCTGGAATGAACAAATATATTACAAAGATTTAAGGAAAATTTGCCAAACAACTGAAAGGAAGCATATTTAAATTATAGAAGCAAATGAGTTTATGCTTAATCTTTCATAAAATTTCACATTTTAAAAGGGAAAAATACAAGAGACTAAAATGGTCTTCTTTCCAAATATGAATGCATTCATCCTGCAGATGAATTATAATTTTGTAACAGCTCTGCTATCTCATCTACTCTGGGTTCAAAGCCATATTCTGGTTCTCTTTAGAGAACATGCTATTTTGGGATTTATCCCAGCTAATAATCAATGCAGGGCCCTGTGGCAAAAACTCAACACAGATGCATAGATGGATGCTGATCTCATGATATCCGCAGAACCACTACTTCTGGTTTAGCTACTAATAAATGAATGTTTGGGTAGTTTAATACACAGGGGCTGGAAGCAAGTAGAAGCGATGGCCCCAAGAGATGTCAGGAACTATAAATGCTAAAAACCTGGAAGTGTGGTTGTTGATGGTCTGTGATAGTGTTCCAGCACAGTAAGTCCCAGAAACTGACAGCTGGATATCAAAGTAAGAAGGATCACTTCTAGATTTTTATGTAACAGGAGGGAAAAAAAAGCTTTCGCACAGGAACTATAGATGTATATAAGCAGTCTGTTATGAGAAAGTCATTTTCAAAGGCTATAGGGATTTGTGGGTTTGTAAGAACTGTTAATGCACTTTCATGATAGATTTTATATACCAGAGAAGATGACCCTAGCTGAACATTGCTCTGAGATCAAGAATTTATAAAGTTTTTATCTTCTTTTGTATTACCTAATTTTTCCAACTAAATAAATCTTCTTTCGAGATATTTGCTCGTAAGATCCTGGAAAACAGAGACCCATGCTCTTTTCTTTTCTATCATTTTGCAGGCTAGGAAATGCCCAGCAGAGTAATTAGTACATGATAGGCCCACAATAATGAAGGTTTATGTTAAAAATGCCCTCAAACACATTGATACACCTTTTTTCTTGCAACAGTCCTGTAATGAAAATAAAAGATATTATTCACGTTTTACATAAGAAAAAAAAATGAAGAAGTTCTACAGATTTTTAAATGACTTATTCCTCCTAAATAATAGTACTTAGATCCCGTTCTTTTCTTTTTAAACTTAAAATTTTGGCTATTCTATCACCCTGATTTTTCCCCATTTCAGCATGTGTGGTAACTTATACTCAGAAACCCTAAATAGTTTCTTCTGTGTGACATTACTAACAAGGAGGTAAGCCAGAATGCAAGCCTGAAGCTAAGTGAAAATTATATTATTATGAGGTTGGGAGTGAGACTATATTGAAAATAAAAGTGTATCCTACAGAACACATTAAATGGGAATATAGTTTGTCTCTGAGAGCCTGCCCAAAGAGATGCTTGGCTTAATTTATGCCAGTTTCTTTTGGCATAAAGAAAAAAGTATTATGGAAGGGGAATATTAGAGAATTAGGGGGAAATTAGTGTGAGGAAGACTTGACAGCATGAGAAGAAATGTTCTTTCAATAACAATAGCAAAGACATATTTAAAAATCAGATTATATGTACTAACCTGAGAAATAAACTAGCTTCTGAGAGATGGGAGACAAGTTACTTTTTCCTCAATAGGCATCATGTCCTCATTTGTAAAATGTATAAAGCAGTGTGAAATTTCTTCTTGTACTAAGTGGAAAGGTCAGAACAGTTTTAGATATATTAAACCTTTTGTGTATTGACTCCATATAGTTTAAATAAGTCATTTAGAAATCTTTTTTGCTAGACCTAAAATAATGTTCCAATAGTTGAGATAACTGTAGTGATAGTAGATTTAGTTTATGTAACTATTTCCTCCTGGGTAGTGGCTATTGCAAGCTATGTTCTCTAGGAGTGTCACTTTTTTGGCAAAGCTGGAAATACATGCATATTGCTTTGGGCCCAGGAAGTGAGCTAAAATTTCCTGGATACTCTTGAATTTAGTTATATATTTGTTTCTCTCATCAGAGAGTGAATTTCTGTAATAACTCTAAATAAGAAGTTTATTGCTGTAGCATAAAGTGTGGGGAAAAATCTACAGAACTGGATGTTATGGGATTTCATTTCTAGCTCTAATGATATGCAATATTATAGGTGATACCACAGCTTGTCTAAATCTTTACTCTTGATAAATCTTCCCTTTACTTACTGTACCCCCACTTAGGCATTCTTGCCACCTCTCTAGAATTCTGGAGCCTTTTTGTGCTTGAATGTCCTTGGTTCCCTTTGTTCTATGTTTATCAGATTTATTACAATGTTAGGACCATAAATGACAGTTTAATTATGAAATTCTTGTGAAAATGTTAAATCTATCTTCCCTATCCAAACCTAATTGATATGTTTCCCTTCCAAAGAAAGCTAGCAATTAGTAAAAGTATTGGTGGAATAATTCATACTAAGATCTTTATTGTTTTTCCTAAGTGAAAGTATAATGTGTAGGTCAGTACTTGCACTTAAGCAGGGTATTTTTGCCTAAACCCCAACTAATAGTGAAATTCATATATTAGCACATACTGTGCTTTAATAGGGGGAGCTTTCACATATTAGCATAGATTCTAAGCATTTTTCAAGCACAGTGTCTTGGGTAATCACCTACTCCACTCTCCCTATAAAGTCAACCCTTCCTCTAGCTCCAAGATGTCCATTAGAGAGCCCAGCTGCTGTTAGCCTACCAGGCATGCAGCCAGGTGGCTATGAGCCTGAAGGTTCCAGTGCCAGAATGTCACAGGATCCTCTCAGAGTTACTTGGTTAAGTGCAGGCTAAGATTACCCACAATATCTGTTTTCTTCTCTCTATAGAATATGTCATAAGAATAAATGAGATAATTTAGGCATTTTGAGATCCTAGGAAGAAAATGCATTCTATTTATTTGGGTTACTATTATTTTTAGTATTATTGATAAATGCTACATTGAAGTTGGCATGAAGGTAAGGTCTGACATTTTACTATTACTGCATTTGAATGTAAAGCTTCTGTAAAATTGGTTGTAGTTTGCTTCAGGTTACCAAGATATGGTGGGATCTCTCATTTTATTGAATTCCAAGTTGTGAAATACCTTCCCTATCTAAGTCTGCTTGTAATGTACACAATTCGCTTTGTAAATAAACAATATTTTTCATAGTTGACATATTGTAATTTCCCATAGAAATGTAGGCTAAATTGATGAATTTATTAGAAAGTAGATAGTAACATGATGCTCATTTATTTCCAGGGATGAATACTGCATGAATGCCTAGTTGTTTCTATCTTTATTGTTTTCATATTGTGCCAAACCATGAAGAATCCCCAAATAGCCAAAGGGGGAAAAATAGGCAAATAGCTTGTGAATTGGAGGGGAAAAAAAAGAAAAACTTGTTACAGAAAAGACTATTACTTTAAATTCAATCTTCTCTTTTTTTGTGCATGAACAGAGGGCAGATTCTTTTCTGCTTTGAGGCATTCCCACATCCCCGTTTTCTCAGATTAACACTTCTACTTTCCCAATTCCCTAAATCCTACAGAGAGAAACTAGTTAAGGCTGTTCAACTTCAGAGCATAATTGCAGGCTCTAAATAGCAGGAGGTCTGAGACATTACTTTAGCCACATGACAGGCCAACAATTTTTTTCCCTTTAATCGTCTCCATTTTCATTTTCATTGGATCATTTGTATCTGACAGGGAACAGCCTACCTCTTAGAACAGGAATGTCCTTATTTATCCCTGAACCAGACTCTACCAGAAACAGAACTTCCTCTTCAAGCATAGGGTAGGGATTTTGTTTCACATTTGATGTTTCTGGATTGACAAAAGATAGAAGTTTTCCTCCCAGGGTGCCTGCGTGGCTCAGTCGGTTAAGCATCAGCCTTTGGCTCAGGTCGTGATCTCAGGTCCTGGGATCAAGCCCCACAAAAGTCTCCCTCCTCATCAGGGAGCCTGCTTCTCCCTCTCCCTCAGCAGCTCCCCCTGCTTGTGCTCTCTCGCTCACTTGCTGCCTCTCTCTCAAATAGGTAAATAAGTGAATTTTGGAAAAAAAAAAAAAAAGAAGAAGAAGTTTTCCTCTCTTCCTAATTTTTTTTTTCTGTGAAGAAATGGGCTGAGTTCCTTATTTGAAATGTTAATATGTTATAAAAGTATTGTAACACACCAAAATGTCTTAGACAAAATTCATATAATAGAACAAAAACATAATAAAGGTCCTGATGTAATCCTTATATAGGATAAATTTCTTTAATTCAAATGTATATATCAAAAGATAGTCCTTTAAATATTAGAAACTGATATGCATTATCTTTATGAATAGTTATAATGAGAATACCATTTTCATGTCTGTACTGTAATAGCACTATCAATATAATGTATTCATATCATTACTGTTGGAAATGTTAATTCAAATCTGTAATACTTTACTAGAAAATATAAAAAGGATGCCAAAATCTATTTTAAGAAAGTGAACCTAAGACCAGAGATATTTGTAGTTTATATTTCCAAATAGTTAGCAAAAAAAAAAAAAAATAGAGAAAGAACATTATATATTTTGTTTAAGAGATGACTACTTTAACATTGTGTGGGTAATTTAGTATTATAAGAAATAGAATTTATTTCCCTCTATACTTGATATATTTCTTGGCAGGAGATTACTCACCTAGGAAACTATCGATTATCTTAGACTACTACACTCTCTTGTAGTGCAAGGCTCCCCAGACTTTAGGACTTTTTCTTTTTCTTATAAATTACTGATTGTGGATAGATGCTCATAGTAATATTTCTGAACCCAGGAAAGGGTGGTAAGGGAAGAGTAAGTAAAGGATATTTTGTATGTTTCTTTGTATTAGAAATGACTGCATTCTGAAGAGAAGGAATTTGAGGGTAATTTTTCTCCAAGACTCCTTTATAGTATTGAGGGTTGCAGTAGTTGCTGATCTGTGGTCAAAATTTATAAACTCTTATTAAAGGTTATTGTCAAAGGATCTCTAATTTAGCAAGTTTATTTTCTGAATAGTGGATCCATTGATATTAGAACAGAAACACATAAATAAATCCCTTTATTTGAATATTTATAATTATAGAGCAATATTTTCATCTATAATTGGACACTGACCCAAATATAGTAAAATACGTTTTTTTTTAAAGTAAGAACAGTGTTTTTAGAGAAATCTTCAATGATTATAAGGCCACTTATATGACAATGAATACTTTTTTCTCAAAAATCTAGGGAGAGACTTTCACATTTTTTTCTGTATGAATGATGTCCCTAGTGTATGTAATCAGTGTAACTAAACAAAGTTGTCTCTCCCACCACATGGAGCCCAGGGTTCTTGTAGATAAAAGAAAGAGTGGAAGGTAAGGATAAAAAACATGATTTTCACCATTGGGTACAATATATTTATGTGTGTGTGTGTACGTGTGTGTGTGTGTGTGTGTGTATACACATATATATATATATGGGTGAAAATATATATAAATAATATGTATACTTAGTAAGGAATTCATTGCTATAAATTAAAAAAAACAAGTAGAAAACAACTAAATGCTAGATACATTCAAGAGAATAAGATGTGAGGATTTGAGAAAACGATGGTGTCCTTGAAGGAGATGATGCATAGTCTGGCCAAGAAAGATATATAGGTATGAATTGGTAAGGAATATTCCAGAAAGAAAGAACATTAAGAAGGCAGCTGTATAAGAGAGAAACGCTATGTGCAGAGGGAATGATGAAAATACTGGCTTGATTGTAGCTGTGTGTACATTAGAGAATAACTGCTTATCCAATCTTGGACTGGATTGGCTAAATCAGATCATGGCAAGTCTTGAAAGCTAGACAGAAAAGTTTGCACTTGATGTAGTGAGCAATAGGATGCTATTGCAGATTACTGACTGAAAACAATAACTCCTGGAATAGGCTCCTGGAAACCAGTGGTAAGAATAGAAACTTTTAAGAAAAAAGATTCTGGAAAGGCAACCAGATTTCATATATTGATAGCATGAAGAAATAACATGCATATATCATATCTTAAAGGGTTTTGTCATACTAGAAAACCAAAGAGCACCAGCAGAGAAAGAAAATTAAAAGCTTTTCCCTCCCTCTTTGATTTATTGACAATTGAAGGACTCCTTAATGTGCTCATAGTAGGAATGAAAGGGGATGTTGAAGAAAGCCTGGTGCAAATGTTTAAGAGGGAATGGGAAGAACTGGGGACTAGGTTTCCAGAGACAGTGGAAACTGATGAGTTTAGACTATCGATGGGAAGAAACTGAGTAAAAATGAGAAAATAGACTTAGGAACAATGCTCTCTAGGAGCCTATTAAACAGAAATTTCTATTTATAATGATTACTGATTTTTTAATGATAACCCAGAACACTAGAACATCTTGAATTTCTTTCTAAATCTTCAGTGATTAAGTTATGCTCAGATTAGTCTTCTTGGATATCAGGGTATACTAATCCTATAAAAATAGGTAAGCCACATATACATATATGAAAACTGTATAGTTACCAGAATATATGAATATTGAAAACCCCTTTTCCTAATGAGAATGAATAATAGTTTGCTTATTATTGTTCATGCCAAACTAGCATTATAAATTATATAATTTATCATAATTCTGAAGTTTATTTTTTAATTTTTTAAAATATTTTTGCTGTAGAAGCAATATTTGAAATTTAAACTAAGTTTTAAAATTATTTTGTGATATAACACACTTGCAGGAACATCTTATTCTTTTATAATAAATTTTGAAATTTAAAAAACAAAATCAATATTTGATGGACCTTAGAAAGAAATTCAAATGTCACTGGCTTGTATCTTTTTTTCTGTTTGAGTTCTAACTTTTATGCCATTAGGACTATGTTATTCCTAATGTAAATAATGAAATCTAATTTCTTTTTTTAGGAACAAGACTAATGTAAGGCCAGGGTTAGGCTATTATCAGATTTATTTCTTATGTGAAATTCCCTTAAGAGGAATTTATTATTTATTAACAGAGGATGAATGCTTCTCTAAAATCTGATTTCTATAGGAAAAACATGATGTGTGCAAATATTTATAATATGCAAGCATAATTTATCTTAATAATGAAGAGGCCTTTATTTAATTAGATGAGCTTTGTTGTTAACCAATATAAACAACATCCTAATTAATGAATTACTGATGTTCCAATTTTGCAGTGATTTTTCATAATTTTTCATGATATGTTTTTGATTCTTACTAGTTTTGATAAACAAAAACTAGAAAGAAGGCAAGTTCAGGAGCAGTCATAATGAATCTTTCAGAATGAGGACTAAACTAGCATCTATCAGTTAGTGAGGGCTTACTTTATGCCAGGCATCGTGGTAAGTTCTTTACATATAGGATTTGATTTTTCTAACACCTGTGATATGTATATGTATATTTAATACATATGTAATATTAAGTTTATGTAATATTTTACCCATTTAATTTGACAAAAAATAACTTAGGGAAGGCTTAATAAATGCTCCTAGTTCCCATAGTTACTAAATATCAGAGCCAGTTTCAAATGAAGGTATGAGTGATTTTCATAACCATGACTTTAACCACTTTTTTGTATTGCTTTTTGACATATGGTTCAGAATGAGGAAATCAGTTGCCTAAGAGGGTACTGTCAGTGGTCACCTGGTATTTGCAACCAGAGAGACAACAAAGCAAGCAAGAACATAAAAACTGTATTGAATCATGGAAATTTAAAGCTGGGAAAACAATTTTGAGTTCATGTAATCCAAACCCTCTAATTGAGAAAACTCAGACTCAAAACGACCAAATGGCTTTACAGACAAATCATATCAAACATTTATCAGCCGTTTTTATAATCTAACTCTGTGGTAAAAGCCTAAAATGTCACGAGACCAGCCTTTACTGCATTAAAGACGTAATGGAGGAGGGGAGAGTATGTCAGGGAACACAAAGCTGAAGATTCCAGGATCTAGTTGCCAAGTTCTTCTCCACAGCTTTTCAAGGAAGAAGAAGAAACCTGTTTGTAAAAATAATTGGGCAAAATTTAATTTCAAATTTAGAAAATCTTTATTGAACATCTTCAGCGCACCAGACCTTATATTAGGTACTTTCATATTTATTATCTCAGTTAACCCTTGCCATCACATGTGGAGCTATTAACATATACAGTTACATAGGATTGATAATAACCTTGTTGACAGCATATTCATTTTATACTCAGCCACCAAGTCCACACATTCACAGTTAGAAGCTATTTATTAAATCTTAGTGGCAGTCTGTTGTGAATAGTAATGCTTTGCCAAACAAAATTGCTTTAGTTAAATATGGCTTGGGTATATCTAAGTAATTCTTAAGCCATCGGGTTGTTTATATTACTATGCAAGTTTTCATATCCCACAATGTCATGCTATAACTTCTGGCTGATTTATGGGAAGTTCAAGAATGATTTTGATTTCACATGACTTTTTCATGGTGATGTCATAACTTAATTGCCAAAGAAGAGGAGACTTGACTATATAGGCAGATCTTCTTCAACTTACCATGGGGGTTATATCGGGATAAACCCCATGGTTAGTTGAAATTATCATAAGTCAAAATACTTTTAATACACCTAACCCACAGAACATCATACCTTACCTAGCCAACCTCAAACATGCTCAGACTGTTATGTTAGCCTACAGTTGGGAAAAGTTACCTATCATAAAGCCCATTTTATTATAAAGTGTTAAATATATCACATGATTTATTGAACACTGTGCTAATTTATTGAATACAGAATGGTTTTAAGTACCTTGGTCGTCTACCCTCATGATTGTGTGGCTGAACTGGGAGCAGGGATCGCTCCTGCCCTCTGTCCATCATCAACAAGGAGTCTTGCTGCATGTCACTAGCATGGGGAAAGATCACAATTCAAAATCCGAAGTATGGTTTCTACTTGAATGTGCATCTGTTTTGTACCATAACAAAAAAGGAAAAAATATAAATCGAAACAAATTTATCAGGGACTATCTGTAGTTATTATAACAAAAATGTTAAGTAAATGTATTCATGAGTCAGAACCAAAGTTTCTAGGCCATTGTTTCTTTCCCACATAGTAGTCCTCAGACAACCTGCATCATAATTACCTGAGCTGCTATGGAATATGCAGATTCCTAGGTCAACCTCAGACCAACTGATACAAAATCTTAGAGGGTTTGACACATGAATCTGCATTTTTAACAAACCTTGTGGGTGATGTCCATGCACACTAGAGTTTAGAAGCCTTGTTCTGTAGTTTCAGTCTAAAATGTTACCATATTGCCACAGAGAGTGGTTAAAATTAGCAGCTCTCTAAGATTTCCCCTTGTTTATTTCTGCTATAATATCATGTGGGACATTACATCTCATATGGAATAGAAAGTACTTTGTCTTGAGAAGAAAAATTCTTATTGTTGGACGTGATTATGTTCTTTTTTTCGAATGCTATATGAATGTCTACATGTTTGTGCATGTGTATGTGTATGTCAAATAAGGAGGAAAAAATAGAATGCTTCCCTCACCCTCACATGAAGAAAACCTCTGCACAATTATGTAAATAACTTTAAGAAGAGATGTCACATTTGTCTGCATTTGTACTCATTTTTGATTCCCCTATTTACACAATCCATCTTAGTGAATAAAGAGTGTCTTGTTCTCTTATGTAATACGGTTTTTGAGTTGTAGTCATGGAAATCATCTTAAAAGGTCATCTTGTCCTTCCCTTGACCTCCAAGCTTCATATATTTGAAATTCTATTTTTAAAAGATTTCCACAATTGCAATGTTCTGAAATCCCTTGGGGACCCATTTAGTGTTGAGCAGTTTTTTCATTATCAAAAGCTCCTTTCTTTCTTCCCTTGTTTTGCTATTAAAATTCATTTTCCTCTGTTATGTTTTCAACAAAAATGAAAATAGCCAGTCACCATAATCTATGGAATAACCCTTCATTGAAAACTATTAATAATGGTCTTTCAACCAGTTCTTCTTTAGCCTAAATAATATAAAGCTTTTTAACCCTTTTTGCAATTCTCTTTTCTAACACTTCAATTATTTCTCTTCCTCTACCCTGAACTCTTCATCCTTCTTAAGTTCTGAAGTGTGAAACTAGACACAGTAGGATCTCACCAGTGCTGAATATAATAGGATTACCTTCCTGTTCTTATTTACTCTACTCCTATTTATGCACCCTGTAGAACTCTGAGAGGTTCCGATAAGATATAAATGGGTGTCCTAATGCTCATGGTCTCGAATAATTTCATAGCACTTTTCATAAAGATATGGATGTTATTTCCAGGAACCTGGGTAGTTTGTATCATAGGTAATTACTTTCTGCCTATCTGTAGCATTCTAAGTTTCAATTAGATGAATTATTCTTCACTTCTACCAGTAAAGCCATTATTGCAAAAAACTTGTTTGAGCAGAGCAGAACAGCTCTGCATTTTAACAGAGGGAGAAAGGACGGCTTTATACCCAATCTGTAAAGAGGCTAGTATTTCCTTAAGTGTATGAAGTACAGTGATACAGAGTCCTGCTTTCCCATCCTAATGTGCACTGTCCAACATGCTCTCTATATTTTTCTTTTAAATTTTTATCTTGCTTTGCTATCCTAAGTCCTGACAGGAAAATCTACCTTGATAATAGCTTTTATTCACCAATTTCAGGGAAATTTTAAGTCAAAGATGCTTAAAATAGAACATGAAATTAACATAGCTGTGAGTCAGATTTACACTTCTTTCATCAATTTATCTAAAAATGTGGAGGACTCAGACTTTTGTTTTTGCCTTTTGTTGGTGTTGTTTAGTTCCATATTGGAAATGGTCAATTAAATTACATATTCATTGTTCTATAAAAATATATTGACTTCTAACCGTGGCAGTGCATGCAGTCAGTTTAGCGTTGTCAGAAGGTCTAAAGCAATAAGCACAGTCTGGCTTTTTATGTACCGTTTCTCTTATTTTCTATTGAAATAGGATCTCTTTTTGCCTTTTCTTTTTAAAAAGTTATCTCCGGTGTCATCCCATTTTGATTTCACTCCAAGACTTTTCTTCATGCAGTTCACAGTCTCTTAGATATAGGTGAAGACCAGAGGACTTAGCCAGCCAGGTGGTGGTTGTGTTTAGAAGGATGACTTCAGGAACACATTTTTATCAGCTCATTCCTCAATTCTTCCTCTACTTATACTTGGCTAAATTCTTTTCATTCTCAGACAGGCTTATGGGAATTTACAGAAGTTTTACAAAGGCAGTGAATGTTTTTGAACTCCATCTTAAAACGCAGATGTTATTTTATTGTTCCCATGCGTTTAATAGAACCTACTGCCTATGTGATAAAATCTACACTCTTTTATATGCTATGTCAAAATATGCCCATTTCAATATCTCTGTCCTCTTCCAAACTGCTGTTTCCTAGGTTATGCCTGCTATTTCCCTTTTGCTCTTAAATATATCCTGATATGGATGAAAATTATATAATTATTCTTCTATTAAGATGCAGCTTAGGGCGCCTGGGTGGCTCAGTGGGTTAAGCCTCTGCCTTTGGCTCAGGTCATGATCTCAGGGTCCTGGGATCTAGGTCTGCATCTGGCTCTCTGCTGAGCAGGGAGCCTGCTTCCCCCTCTCTCTCTGCCTGTCTTTCTGTCTACTTGTGACCTCTCTTTCTCTGTCAAATAAATAAATAAATAAATAAATAAATAAATAAATAAAATCTTTAAAAAAAAAAGATGCAGCTCATACATTTAATACATTTAAAGCGCTTCTCTAACTTCCATTAGCCAAACTTTGTTTCCTTCTTTATGTTCCTATGGCAGTTTTAAAAAAATTTGAGAGGAGTAAGAGTACACTTATTATGATGACCACTGAATACTGTATAGAATTGTTGAATCACTATATTGTACACCTGAAATTAATACAGCACTGTATGTAACTATACTGGAATTGAAAACTTTTTCTAAAAATCTTTGCTATAATATTTAATATTTTATTAACATTTTTTGGTTAATTATCTGCTCTTTGCTCTAGAAAATGTGCTTTTAGATGCCAGGACTATTTATAATCATTCATTCATTCATTAGTTCAATAAATATTTTACTAAGATGTACTAGAAGTCAGGCACTGTCATATGATATAATGTTGATGAAGAAATAAGGGCTATGATTTCATGTTGCCTTGATTCTTTTTTTTTTTTTAATTTTTTAGAGGAGGAGACAGCAATTGGACAAATAAATAAGTTTATTTCAGGCTGTGATAGAAAATAAAACAATAATATAATAAAAAAGCATTCAAATTTGGCCCTAAATTAAGGAAACTATTCAGCAAAAGCATATCTGAGGAAGTGATCCTTATGTTAGAACCGAAATAATGAGAATGTGTTAGCTATGTGGAACTCTGGGAGAAGAGAGTTTCAGACAGAGGTAGAGTATGTGCTGAGGCCTGAATAGCAGGAATGAGCTTGGTGGTTTGAAGAACTGAAAGAGGGCTATTGTGACCAAAACACAGTAAAGGTAGAAGGAAATTATCAAAAGTAACACAGGAGATGTAGTCAAAACCATACAAACTGTTCTTTATAGAAGTTCTTCAGTAAATTTTTTAAGTGACTAGTAATTAGAATTGATATAAATTTAATATTTTTTGTGTGTAATGAAAGCCATAGGATGAAAATAAAATAGAGTAATAGGTTTAGATCTATAACCCTTACATATTTCAATCCAATAACGGCCAAAGTACTATTATATGTACTACTAATAATAATATATTTCTAACATCAGAGAAAATGTACAAAATACACCTGATGCCATTATAAATAATATTATTACACAGACTAACCTTGCATGCTTCTTTTGTGACCTAAATAACTTGTAAAGAAGAAAATAAAAAGACTTTTTATGTTAAAGGAAGAGATGCATTAAAGATAAGGAAACAAATTGGGTAATTTGTGAATATAATTTTTATAGATATATTCAAATGAATTTTACTATAATCTTTTTAAAAATAGGAACTTTACCTGTTTTTCAATCTAATATTTACTTGGTATCTTCTACACAGATATTTAATTAAATAAAAATAGATACCCTAATTTGTATTTTAAAAGTTCCCCTTTGCTTAGACAATTCAAATGATTTTTAAAAACCTAAAAGATTGAAGTATAAGTTTTTGTTTATTAGCTTCTTTATACCAATGTTAAATATTTTCTACAATTTTTCTATAAAATAGGTTTGGATCAACTCCAAAATAATTTGTGTGTGTGTGTGTGTGTGTTTTCTTTTATACTAAATAATCATGGGGGGTGGCCTATCATAATTAAGAAGAAGAAAAAAAATCACGAAATAATTTTCTAAAGACAGAAAAATTCAAAATTACAGTTTTTTGTTTTTTTTTTTCATGAAGCATGAGGCAGATGGTGGAGATCACTGTGGTTCTTGAGGAGTAGGAGTAGGAACATCTCTACATTGTGCCATGGACAAGTGTCAGCCAACAAGTACATGTTTAGTGTAAAATTTGATGGAACCTAACATTCTACTTTTATAGTGAAGTACAAATAATCCTCATTTCAAGATTCTCTAATGATGTCTGATCCATATTAAAGGTTGGGGATTCCCTGCAATATTTCATTAGATTTGTCAACAAGATTTATTCATAAATGAGAATAAATGAGCATGTCAGCATAAGTTATTGTGGTAATTTGTGAAACTGTTAATGAGATATTATCAAAGCTCATAAAAGGGAAGAACTATGTCATTAAGTTACTGCATAATAATTTTATTTTGATGTAGTAAGTGAGCCGATATTTTATCAAAAATGACACCCTGATGCATCATTGGACTGAAGGTGGACAATTAAATGTTCCTGTGAAAGAGGTCTGATGTTATTTAGAAGTAGTTAAGACTTATAAAGGAATGTGGAATTTAAAAAAACAAAGGGGATTATTTTGAATTAATTAGTATTTTTTGAACTTAGAGAGTAATTCATGAATATGAGGAAACAAATCCAAAAAAAAGAATTACCTAAATTTATAAAAAATATACACAAACATTTTACAGTGTAACAGTATGTGGTGTTCTTGAAAATAGACCCAAACATTAGCTATTTACAGGATCAAAGGGTAAACAAGTTCTTACGAGTAAGTCCACAGGGACAGTCAGTTAATTGTGCATATTAAATGTGAGCTCTGTTGTGCTGTGAGGAAAGGAGGAAAAGGACATGGACCCCCCAAAATGAAGACTATGTGAGTTTATCTTAATTTGGACAATGTTAAATTGTGCAAGCAGAAAAGGAAGAGTGATGATGTTGGCAGATACCACAGGACATTCTACCAGGAGGGGGAAATGTGGTATTGGGATGGAAAACATTGCCTCTTTGAAGAAGAGCACTTATGGCTTACTAGAAGAGGGAGCACTTGTGGCTTACCAGACACTGGTACAGGCAGTGCAGGCTTTGTGAAAACAACAACAACAACAACAAAACAATTCATTGAGTGTGCACTGTTCAGTTCTGTAGTATCATTTCTATGGGATCCAGAGATCCAGTACAATTTTTGTAGTGCCTTTAGGAGCATTAATTAAAAACCAGATCATCAAGGATCTGCATACCTCAAAGGCAGTACATAAAATATTTATAGCCTCTGAATACAAGAACCTAGTGTCAAAACAGGAAAACATGCATATAGATAGGTCTTCATGATACCTCATTATAAGTATAACTCGTAAATACTCTTTCCTTTTAGCTGTGGTTTCATTTTGTTTCCCTTAATGTATCTGGTGGATGACCATCTTTCTAAAATCTCTCCTACCTGAGGCTTTTATTTAACTCAGTAAGAAATCATTACTGGCTCTTCCCTAAATAAAAGCTAGGTGAAACCCGTAAGGCTTGAAGTAGACTAATCTTAAACCTGACAGGTATAATCATCATTGATTTCATAAGAAAATATCTGCTGGGTGCTTACTGAGCATAGGACCTTAGGTAAGAAGCTGGGAATGCACTTAGGGATTCCCTGCCCCATAGAGCCTATAATTTCTGTGCTGAAATAGGAGAAACAGATAAAAAGGAAAAATTATTAATTTGAGTATATTAAAAAGTGCCATAATTCTTTAGGAAGGCCACAGACATAGTGGTATTTGATAGTTAAGGCATTGTGAAGAGGGATATTTAGTTGGGACATGAAGCAAAGGCAATAATAACTTTAGAATGTTTTACAGTTATACAAAAATGTGTATATGTCATTTAATTTGCCTGTTATAATGACCATGGCCATTATTATGTGCTCATTTCTTAAGCTACTGTACCTCAAGGAATTTTATAGTAGAGTTGGGAGTCAAAGTTATGCATTGTTTTATTGCTTATTCTATTTGTGATACAGGCTTCAATAGAGGACTTAGATCATCAGGTAGACTTTTTCTGGGAAAGTTCATTATTAAAATCATGGAGGTAGGATAATGGTAAACAGACTGGGACCTGGTGTTCAGATCCTGGCTTTATTCAATTATATCTCTGTGACCTCTGAAAAATTCTTTCATCTATAAAAAGTTCCATTTCATCTATAAGTCATGAAATAATATTAGATTCTCATAGTGTTGTTTTGAGACTTAACCTGCAAAATACTTAGACAAGTATCTAGTTTGTATTAAGCTGAGAGGTCTCAAGTTTGGAGTTTTAGCACCTTCTACACATTTAAAAATTATTGTGCACCCTAAGAAAATTTTCATGTGCATTTATAGCTATCAATATTTACCATATAAGAATTTTAAAACATTTCTGTATAAATTAAAATTATAATAATAAACCCATTACAAACTAAAATGAAGAACATTTTGTAGGAAAATACTATTTTCATCCAAAAATTTTTAGTGAAAAGAATGACATTGTTACACTGTCACATTTTTTTTCCAAATCTTTATCATTTGCCTCTATGAAATAAAGCTGGATTATCATATCTTCTGCATGCAATCTATTGTGTTATATTGTTTTTGTAGAAGTAATATGAAGAAAAACTGGTCTTATACAAATATGTAGTTGGAAAATGGGGGAGTATTTTCAAAGCTTTTTATATAATTGTGGATATTCTTTAATACTATACTAAAACTGGATAAATGATCATTTCTTAAAGGTTAATTGGAATGTGGAATCTGAAGCTGTATCAATGAATATTTTAAACTCTGATACATTGAAGTTCTTTGATCTATGATGTACTTTAAAAAAATTATATTTATTTGAGAGGTGGGGTGGGGGCAGAGGCAGAGGGAGAAACAGACTCCCTGCTGAGCAGGGAACCCAAGGGAGGATTCAGTCCTAGGACCCTGAGAACATGACCTGAGCCAAAGGAGGATGCTTAACTGACTGAGCCACCCAGGTGCCCCAATCTCTGATGTACTTTGAATTGATCTTTTATTGATGCATAATTTTATAGCATCATGCATTGGTTACTTAAAAACTATTGATTAACTGAATTATGCTGATTATCCAAATGTTGACAAATTTCATTATACAGTATCAGAAAAACCACATTCATTAATGTCACCACCAATCACATTAGAAATGCCTTTATTGGGAATATCTTAAGCTTATGACAGTGGATACAAGTTTTTTATATTTCTTATTTTTGTTTGAAATCTTAAATTTTGTTATTAAAATGCTAATTGATCCTTGACATATAAACTCGCATTTTTCATTTTTGAGAAAATTTCTGCCGAGAAAATCTGAATAATGTAATTGGCCAGTTGCTCTTACAAGCAAAAATGGTTTTCCATGTAAAAAGCATCTAGTCCTACTCTCAAATTGTAACTCAATTGCAAAACTGATTTTTCTAGAGATGACCACTGTACTTTCAATCTGCAGAGGAAATGCTTATATTTTCCATTTTATCACATGGATGAGTAAAAAAAAAGTATTCGAGGGTTGTGATTCAGTAATATTGATAATTTTAATGTTTCATGGATATTTGTAGGTGAGTTTCTTTTTAAAGACTTTATTTATTTGACAGAGAGAGATCACAAGTAGGCAGAGAGACAGGCAGAGGAGGGGGAGAAACAGACTCCCCACTGAACAGAGAGCCGGATGTGGGGCTCAATCCCAGGACCCCAAGATCACGACCTGAGCTGAAAGCAGAGGCTTTAACCCACTAAGCCACCCAGGTGCCCCTATTTGTAGGTGAATTATCTATCTATATATATAGATATATATAGATATATATAGATATATATTTTAAACTGTATGGTGGTAAAAGATACAGTGATAATAGTACAGTTTGGTACTCCTGTCTTGATTTGTGCTGAGACACTAGCAGTTTTCTCCACTGTTGGTTTTGTACCTTCAGTGAAATTAGTAATTTCACATCTTAACATTACAAATTAGTTATTGACCACAGGAACCCCTGTCTTAGGTGTCTCAGGGACTTCAGGATCCTTGATCACACTTTGAGAGCCATTGTACGAGGCATTCATTATTATTACTTTTAAAAAGAAAGATTTTGTACAAGGTCTGTTCAAAGAATTAGTAGAATGGGAAGATTCATGTAGGAAAAACAGTTGAAGAAGTAAAAAATTGTAGAGTTCTGTTGTCAAAGGGATCTGTATTAAACAAATAGGACAAGACCTAACATTTTACTTGTTTTTTAGGCTGTAATAGGATGTACCCTTGTAGCATAGAGGAATGATTCTATCTAAAAAAATGTACAACTGTTAAATAAATATAAGCCATATAATTAAATAGTTCACACAGTGTTTGTAGATATGAGTTTTTCACTATTGTTCAAGTGTGTTACTTTTATATATCTAGTTTTGTCAGACTAGATGTGCATGCATTTACATGATATCCTCCATGGAACTCAGCCCAAGGGAAAAGGCAATTATATATATTTACTGAACAATTATTGATTACCATGCAAGACATATTTTATAGTCAAACTCTGTGTGTGCTTCAGTATCACAGACCCAGGAAGGGTGATTTTGTGCTTAATAGATATAATTTTGAAAGTTATATCTAGGTGGCATTTCTTTACATGCTTCTAAGAGAAGTATTAATCTATCCCTTCTATGTGATCTCTCACAGTTATATTTATCTGGAAAGGGAAATTCATTAAGGTAATCATATCCATTAAGTTCATTGTACTGGAACCACCACTAAAATTTACAATTAACTTATTTATGTAAAACTTTGTATTTTTACAGGAAACTTTTTGATGTTATCCTCTCATTCAATATTCCTAAGACTCCTGTGAAATCCAAAAAAAAAAAAAAAAAAAAAAAGGAATCCTATGAAATCTGAGTTCATTTCCTCAATTGACTGTCCTTTTTAAATGACCCCAGGCAGCAGAGCTGAGCATTGAGAAATAAGCCTCTAAACTAGATCTGATTTTTGTTTAGTCTTAAAACAAATATACCATAGATACCTACATTTTAGATGAAAAATATATAATTTATCACACTACTCTATACAATAAAAATGTTAAAACCTTTCCTAAAATATACTTTGTAATTGGACACAGTCAAATGACATTGTACTAGTACAGAAAAATTCTTGCAGCTCAGCCTCTGTTTGCCAGCAGAGGTTGCTCTTAGGTTAGTGATTACCTTGAGATTACAGTGGATATCAAGAATATTAAGTAGCTGAATGGAAGCTACATTATGATGTAATTAGGCAGAAGTTACATTTAAACTGAATAATAACCACTGAGTGACTCACACATGTGTTAATCCCCGCATCATCAGAAATTATGATCTTTACAAAGATATCTCTGTAGCAGAGCAGAAAGTGACATTCTTGAAATGAAAATAGTTTATGGCTTGCCAGGAGCTAAGAACTGCTAATTTGGAAAATCAGAAAAAATCTGAGGTTTATCAGAATGGATTTATAAAATCATACACTTATTCTTACCATAACATTTCTTTGGTTTGCTTTAAAAAATGTGCAAATCAGTCCACATCTGTTTCAACCAATGTAAAATAAAAGTAATTGCACATGTATGAAAAACATATTTTGTTACAAATATTTTTTAAATTTAAAAAAATATTTACTTGCTTGATAATAAGCAGAGTGGATAAAATGAAGCAATGACATAAGATGGACTATTTTATTTTTTAATAGTTTCATGGGTATGCAATGTTCATTTCCCAAAGAATGATTGTTAAGTTTGAATTAATTTGAAGTAGTAATTTGAATTACTACAATTCTCTTGTAGCAATTCAGTTATATAAAATTAAACTAAATACTTTTAAAATGGTATTTTTAAAAGCATTTTATTTTAGAAGGTTTAGAATATCAGATAACATTATGAAATAGAGTTTTTATCTTCATTGTTAGAGATTTGAAGCTTTAGGAAAAAAAAAACTTCCTATAGTAATTTTTCTTTTTTTTTTTTTTTTGGTAAATATGCATATGAAACCAATAAGTATTTTAGTGATTTTATTTATTTGAGAGGGAAAGAGAGTACTAGCAGAGAAGAGGGGGAGAGGGAGAGAAAGAGAAAAGCAGACTCCCCGCTGAGCAGGAAACCTGACCCAGGACTCTGTCCCAGGATCCTGGGATCATGAACTGAGCTGAAGGCAGATGCTTAGCCGACTGAGCCACCCAGGTGCCCCCAAAATAATTTTATATTAGGTAATAGTAGAATTTTACTACTAAGATATTCTATGAAAATGTGGATAAGTAAATTATTTTCAATTTCTTTACAAGAGTTTTAATTCTATATTTGTTATTTTAAAATATTATTGTTGTATCTATGTGGCTGTGATAGGGAGAAATTTTGATTAAGCCATTCTCAAGACTGCTTGACCAAATGGCAGACCTGACAATAATTGACAATATCAGACATTAACAAGAAGCCATAGTCCCAGTATTGTCTTACCAGTAGAAATAGGAATAATACAAAATAAAAACTGGAATCAACTCTATTAACCTTTATGATTATCTGTTTGTGTGCCTTGCAAAAGAGGAAATATACCCTTAGAAAAGTTTGCTTATATATTTAGTCAAGTTACCAAAACTATTGAGCTTTTTAGGTATATTGGCAAGAACAAGTTATACACTTTGCCCAAAAACTGAGATGGCATAGTTGGGATTCACAATACTCTATTCACCTCTAAACACTCTGTGGCTAACTCACTCTGTTGGGAAATCACATAGATGTCTACTAGGAATTTGCTGTGGTTCAAAAACATCTGACTTCTGAATTTGTACACAAATCCTATTATTGCTATTATGATCACAGCACTACTGCTTTGAACATATGCCTACTACTTTGCTATATACATTGGTATTAAAGGTATAAATAAAATGGAAATTTACATATACATTCATAAGTACTTTTAAATGTTGAGATATATGAAGTACTTATTGTCTTCTAAAAGATGTTTCTTAAATTTAATATATTTAAGTATACTTTATATATAATAAATGTAACTATAAAAATAAATATAAAAAAACAAGAATATTAAAAGTAAAGTCACCTTCTAAAGTGTTTGTACTAAGTACTCTATGTATCATGTAAGAATTTTTATGGCTCTAATAAAGAGTAATTAGTTTAGAATCTAATATGTTTGAAAAAAGTACATCTATTTTTCTACAAGTATTAGTTCAAAACACAAATTTTAATCCTGAAGTTTTAAATTAATTTCATGTGAATTCAATTAACAATAGATCTGAACACTATAAATGCAATTTTTCTTTAATTCAAATTCAACTTCTTGAAAACTGTCTTTTGGTAAACTGAATGAAAGTTTTCTTAAAATTTTTTAAGTGATTTACATAACTCTCTTAAAACATTTCATATCCTTAATATGTAAAAATAGTTTCCTATAAGGCATTAATATTTTAATTCTGACATCAAAATGAATGTTTTTCCACTAGGAAAAATAATGATATAATTTATTCTCAGAGTATCTCTGTACTTTCATTTTTCTTTAGTGAAGAAAATAATGTCACAAATAATTTGAAAGAGACTTTAGATCAAAATTGGCTTTTCTGCCAAGAAAAGAAAATATACTATTTAAATTTTATTTTCCTGATGTGCCTTCAGAATATGCATACAGGATATTCATATATTCAAAAATATATAATTTTAATCTAAGAGCCCAAGAAACTTGCACATTAATAAAAGACACTTTGAATAATATACCTTGATTTCAAACGATGTGTACTTAAGTACATGTGACTTGTGTCTATTGAAATGAAGCATTAGTTTTGGTCACATTCAAATGCTACTAGAAATATACATGGTGTTTGGATCCATCAGAGATGACAGTGGTTCTTCCACTGAATGAACAGACTTAGCTGTATGCTCTAGGATTACGTCCAAGTCTTCAGACAGTACTCAGTCCTTAAAAGCCATCTCAGAATAAAAGTGGGCTTCTGGATCGGGTTCCTCAATCTAGTCTTACAAAAATTAAGTCCTATAATCTCTTCAGTTAGTCTATAAAGTATGTACATCTAAACAATATAACTAGATCAGCTTTCTAAACTGTCTTTTGTGCAATATTTTATTGACCCATTCACTAGTAAGAATTTTTTTTTTAAATAAGTGAAAGAAAGGGAAAAAACAAAAAAGAGGGAAGCAGAGATAGACAGAGAGAAAAAAAAAGTTATTAGATTTAAAACTTAAATAGCTTGGGGAGCTTAGCACTTGCCAGATGGAGATCTGTTATACTCACAGTTAATGTATTCTCGTACAGAAGTTCGCACAATAGATGTGCAATTGATATTTGTTGGATAAACCAATAATTGAATAACATAGAATACTGATCCTCCAAACTCTTATGGAGTATTTCTCATATTTTTTAAATACACAATGAATAGTGCATTTATATGCTAATCAATTTCCCAAGATTTTATAAAAATTAATTTATTTTATCCTCTCCAAAATTTTGTTACATGGGTAACAGTACTATTTCTATTTTATGATAAGGAAACTGGGTTGCAGGGAGATTGGTTAACCTGCCCAAGATCAAATCTAGACAGATGATATGCTCTTAATTCTGCTTTACATAAATGATCTTGAACTATATGCTATCACATTTTTATCAGAATTCCAGTTGAGATGTGAGATTTTGTGCATGTGCGTGTGTGAGTGTGGCACACACCTGCGCCATGGTGGGAAATGGTGTGGTATTTGATGCATATGCCCCCTATCCATATTTCAATACCAGTGTGCCTCACCATTTTTTCCCTCTAGCATAACTGAAGTATACACTGTATTTCATGGATTAGATAGTGCATAGCAGAAATAATACTTTCTCTTTTTTTTAAGATTTTATTTATTTATTTGACAGAGATCACAAGTAGGCAGAGAGGCAGGCAGAGAGAGAGAGAGGGGGAAGGAGGTTCCTTGCTGAGCAGAGAGCCGGATATGGGACCAGATCCCAGGACCCTGAGATCAGAGATAATACTCTCTCAATAAGCATTTTACTCTCTGGGGTGAAGAGTAGATGTAGTTAGAAGTTGATGCCCCCATATCAGGTTCTTTCCAGGTGAAGCATACCTCCTTTTTCTTTCTCCATTCCAATGCTAATCCGTTTTCTATATTCTAAAACATATTCTTGAATCAAACCATGTATTTGGATAGCATTCAGAATTATGTTTGTAATAACTCTGCACTACCTCCTCATACTGAAATATTAACAGATATTTTTAAAAACAATTATATAAAACTCAGTATTACATTTATTACAAGGAGATTGTTGGGGATGCATTCCTACATGATTTAGCATCACCTAAAGAGAGATGTTTCAGTCATAAGTGCCAACAAATCTATTGCTTTCCTCAAATAGTTGATGTTTATATTTTGTAAATAATGCAAACTGTGAGGCAGATCATATTCTGTGTTTTGCTTTGACTACTATGGTGTGATATTTAAAATTTGCAGCCTTTTTAAAAATAGCTTCATAAGCCTAATGGCCTGCACAAGTCTGGTCTTGCTTTTACTTGATCTATATCTACATTTTCCCTCAGTCCTTAATTTTCAGTGATTCAATTGCAGGTATTTGAAAGGTAACCTTATTTTTTTAATGATGCAGTGTAACATAAATACATACAAAGGGTAAGAAAAAGAATAAATATAGTCAACAAAGCAGTCACTCAATGTCAGCAAATTGGAACTAGGATAATGCTTTAATAGGACACATGACGGGGAGTCCAAAACCAGACAATAAGTGAATGAATGTCCAAGTTAGCAGTGAGAGAGTCAGCTTCAGAATGTCTGTCAGGCTGCTCCTGAAAGACTGGAGTATGGGACAATTACTAAGACAAACATTTAGGTGTGTAATGGCACCCAGGTTTAAGAGCTAGCACATAAACTAATAGAGGGCCTAGGTGGGAAACTGAAGAATTGTTGTTGATATCTTTCTCACCTTTAACCTCGACTTTTAAGTCATCAAGTCTAGTTGAATCTGTCTGGAAAATCTTTTTGTGTGATTTTTGTTATGTCCATTTCCTATGGCATCAAACTCATCTGGAATTCTGCTATGACCTTATATTTAATCTTTTTCTTTCTCTTTTGTCTTGCCTAATAGCACCTTCGTATTTCAGTGAGAGTTATCTTTAAAAAAAAAAAATTGGCAAATGTAATGGCTCTACCATGTTACATCACTTTGTGTTTCCCAATTTCCATCAGGATAAAATCTGAGGGCTGATTTGACCACTTGTTTCTACTACCTGCCTAATCTTACAGACTCTTACTTATTTTATACCATTTTCCCTTGATCCATATGAGTCAGCTACATTTACCTGCCTCAGATTTCTAGAATGAGTTATTTCTTTCTTCCTTTAGAGTTACAGCATGTAGTGCTTTTTGTCCTTTTCCTCCTTTCTTCTGGGCCCTCCCTCTGCACTCTCCTTCTTCCCCTTCCTTCCCGCCTGCCTTAACATCCTTCCTTCCCTCTTTCCTTCCTCATTTCTCTCTCCCCGCCGACCTTTTTGTACTAATTCATGAATAAGATCAGGACTCCATTCCTTGTTTGGTTCAATGAATGGTGCAACCTGTTGATTTTATTTTGCCACATGCCTTTTATTTGAATTTGAAAATACAACCTCAGGAACACCAAAAGATACACAATATACAATAAGAGATAAGGCTGTTTACAAAAAGGACCGGAGGCTGTCAACTCACTGCAGCTTGACACACACTCTAAGTCAACAATACAGCTTATAGGAGAGAGGATTTCGCAGGATAGAAATGAGAACTTTGGTTTAGCTTTTGAGTGAACTTCATAAAATTTATTTTTAATTAAAAATTGAGCTACTTAGTCTGTGTGATGACTACTAAAACTGGCACTTCTGAATAGCCAAAGCAATCTTAAAATAGAAGAACAAAGCTGGAGGCATCACAATTCCAGACTTCAGGCTGTAGACAGTATGGTACTGGCATAAAACCAGATACAGTGATCAATGGAATGGAATAGAAAACCCAGAAATGGACCATAACTATATGGTTAACCTTTTTGACAAAATAGGAAAGAATATCCAATGGGAAAAAGACAGTCTCTTTAACAAATGGTGTTGGGAAAACAGGACAGCAACATTCAAAAGAATGAAACTGGAACACTTTCTTACAATAAACAAAAATAAATTCAAAATGTATGAAAGACCTTCTCCACTGGAGAAAGACAACTACCACATGATCTCCCTGATATGAGGAAGTGGAGATGCAATGGGGGTGGGAGTTAAGGTGGTAGGAAAAGTAAAAATGAAAGAAGATGGGATCGGGAGGGAGAAAAACCAAAAGAGACTCTTAATGTCATAAAACAAACTGAGGGGGGTGGGGGGAAGAGGGGTTGGGTGAGGGTGGTGGGGTTACATCATATGTTTAAATAAAGCTTAAATAAAGTAAAAAAAAAAAAAAGAATAAGAAAAAAAAATGTATGAAAGACCTAAATGTGAGACAAGAAACCGTTAGAATCGTGGAGGAAAACACAGAGGTAGTAACCCCTTTGACTTTGGCCATAGCAAATTCTTACTAGGTATATCTCTGGAAGCAAGGAAAATAAAAGTAAAAATGAACTATTGGAAATTCATTAAGATAAAACTTCTGCACAGCAAAGGAAGCAATCAATAACACTAAACGGCAGCCTATGGAATGGAAGAAGATATTTGCAAATGGCATATCTGATCATGGATCTAAAATCTGTAAAAACTTACAGTACTCAATACCAAAAAAATGAATATCCAACTAAAAATGGACAGAGGACATGAATAGACATTTTTTTTTTCCCAATGGAGACATCCAAGATATCCAAGATAGCCAGCAAACATATGAAAAGTTGCTCAACATCACTTATCACCAGGGAAATATATATCAAAACCACAATGAGAAAATACCTGACACCTGTCAGAATGGCTAAAATTAACAGCACAGGAAACAACAGATATTGGTGAGGATGTGGAGAAAGGGGAACCCTCTTATACTGTTGGTGAGAATGGGAACTGGTACAGCCCCTCTGGAAAAGAGTATGAAAGTTCCTCAAAAATTTAAAAATAGAAATGCCCTGTGACCCAGCAGTTGCACAACTATTTACCCAAAAGATAAAAAAACTACTGATTCTAAGGAGCACATGTACCCCAATATTTATAACAGCATTAACATCAATACCAAATTATGGGAAGAGCCCAGATATTCATCAACTGGTAAGTGGATAAAGATATATCTAGGGGCTCCTGGGTGGCTCAGCAGGTTAAGCCTCTGCCTTCGGCTCAGGTCGAGATCTCCTGGTCCTGGGATGGAGCCCCACGTCAGGCTCTCTGCTCAGCAGGGTGCCTGCTTCCCCCTCTCTCTCTGCCTGCCTCTCTGTGTACTTGTGATCTCTCTCTCTCTCTCTGTCAAATAAATAAATAAAATCTTTAAAAAAAAGGTATATCTATATCAATCTGTCGATCTATCTATATATCTATCTATCTGTTGATAGATAGACCAATATATATTTTATAGATATATATTTATATATAAAATATATATTTTATATATATCTTTATATATATGATATATTTTATATAGATATATTTTTTTTTCTCTTTTTTATTTATTTTTTTAAATTTAAACATATAATGTAACCCCACCACCCTCTCCCAACACCCCTCTTCCCCACCCCCCCTCAGTTTGTTTTATGATATTAAGAGTCTCTTTTGGTTTGTCTCCCTCCCAATTCCATCTTGTTTCATTTATTCTTTTCCTACCCCCTTAACCCCCACTCCTGTTGCATCTCCACTTCCTCATATCAGGGAGATCATATGAGAGTTGTCTTTCTCCGATTGACTTATTTCGCTAAGCATAATACCTCTAGTTCCATCCATGTCGTCGCAAATGGCAAGATTTCATTTCTTTTGATGGCTGCATAGTATTCCATTGTATATATATACCTCTTCTTCTTTATCCATTCATCTGTTGATGGACATCTAGGTTCTTTCCATAACTTGGCTATTGTGGACATTGCTGCTATAAACATTCGGGTGCACGTGCCCCTTTGGATCACTATGTTTTTATCTTTAGGGTAAGTACCCAGTAGTGCAAGTGCTGGGTCATAAGGTAGCTCTATTTTCAATTTTTTGAGGAACCTCCATGCTGTTTTCCAGAGTGGTTGCACCAGCTTGCATTCAACAGTGTAGGAGGGTTCCCCTTTCTCCACATCCTCACCAGCATCTTTCATTTCCTGACTTGTTCATTTTAGCCATTCTGACTGGTGTGAGGTGGTATCTCATTGTGGTTTTGATTTGTATTTCCCTGATGCCCAGTGATGTGGAGCACTTTTTCATGCATCTGTTGGCCATCTGGATGTCTTCTTTGCAGAAATGTCTGTTCATGTCCTCTGCCCATTTCTTGGTTGGATTATTTGTTCTTTGGGTGTTAAGTTTGCTAAGCTCTTTATAGATTTTGGATACTATAGATATATATTTTTATATATATATGATATATTTGTATCACTTCTTCTATCTATCTATCTATATATGTATTTTATATATCTATATATAATATATTTGTATCACATATATATTATATATTTGTATCACATATATCTGTATATAGATATATATGGTATATATATCTATATATATTTTTTAAGATTTTATTTACTTTATTGACAGAGAGAGATCACAAATAGGCAGAGAGGCAGGCAGAGAGAGGGGGGAAACAGGCTCCCTGCTGAGCAGAGAGCCCAATGTGGGGCTCGATCCCAGGACCCTGGGATCATGACCTGAGCTGAAGGCAGAGGCTTAACCCACTGAGCCACCCAGGCACCCCTATTTATATATATGATATACTTGTATCACTTCTGCTTTATCCATTTATCAGTTGATGAATATATCATAAATACAGATAGATAGACAGATAGGTATATCATTAAATTTTACTTCTAAAACCAGTATTACACTATATGTTAACTAACTAGAATTTAAATTAAAAAAATGAAAAAAATTTAAAATTGATACAATAAATACTAAGGAAAAAAATAAAAGTACCACTCTACCAATATATAAAAATAATTTAATTTATTAATTTATAAAATAATATAGTTTATATAACATATATAAGACATAAATATGTATGTAAATGTATACACACACTAGATGTTTGCCCTCATGGAAACAAAGTCAGCATAGACAGCATTGAAATTTGTTCTTTTGTTGTTTTTTTTGTTCAAAAAGCAAAATTATTTTTAAAATTGTATTTATTTATTTTTGAAGTGTTCCAAGATTTATTGTTTATGTAAAACACCCAGTGCTCCATGCAATATGTGCCCTCCTTAATACTGACTGCCAGGTTCACCCTTCCTCCCACCCTCCTCCCCTCTAAAACTCTCAGATTGTTTCTCAGAGTCCATAGTCTCTCATGGTTTGTCTCCCCCTCCAATTTGCCCCAATTCACTCTTCCTTTCCTTCTCCTAATGTCCTCCCTGTTATTTCTTATGTTCCACAAGTAAGTGAAACCATATGATAATTGACTTTCTCTGCTTGATTCATTTCACTCAGCATAATCTCCTCCAGTCCCATCCATGTTGATGCAAAAGTTGGGTATTCATTCTTTCTGAAGGCTTAGTAATATTCCATTGTATATATGGGCCACATCTTTATCCACTTGTCTGTTGAAGGTCATCTTGACTCTTTCCACAGTCTGGCAATTGTGGACATTGCTGCTATGAACATTGGGGTACATATGGCCCTTCTTTTCACTACATCTATATCTTTGGGGTAAATACCAGTAGTGCAATTGCAAGGTCATAGGGTAGCTCTATTTTTAATTTTTTGAGGACTCTCTACACTGTTTTTCAAAGTGGCTGCACCAATTTGCATTTCCACCAACAGTGTAAGAGGGTTCCCCTTTCTCTACATCCTCTTCAGCATTCGTTGTTTCCTGCCTTGTTAATCTTTGCCATTCTAACTGGTGTATGGTGGTATCTCAGTGTGGTTTTGATTTGGAGTTCCCTGATGGCTAGTGATGATGAACATTTTTTCATGTGTCTGTTAGCCATTTGTATGTCTTCTTTGGAGAAGTGTCTGTTCATGTCTTCTGCCCATTTTTTGATGTGATTATCTGTTTGATGTGTGTTGAGTTTGAGGAGTTCTTTATAGATCTTGGATATCAGCCCTTGGTCTGTTATGACATTTGCGAATATCTTCTCCCATTCCATGGGTTGCCTCTTTGTTTTGTTGACGTTTCCTTTGCTGTGCAGAAGCACAGCAGTTCATTTATGCCTTTGTTTCCTTTGCCTTTGGAGACGTGTCTTGAAAGAAGTTGCTGTGGCCGATGTCGAATGTTCTCCTCTAGGATTTTAATGGATTCTGTGCCACGTTGAGAACTTTCATCCATTTTGAGTTTATCTTTGTGTATGGTGTAAGAGAATGGTCGAGTTTCATTCTTCTATACATAGCTGCCCAATTTTCCCAGCATTATTTATTGAAGAGACTGTCTTTTCTCCCACTGTATATTTTTTCCTGCTTTATCAAAGATTATTTGACCATAGTTGAGGGTCCATATCTGGGCTCTCTACTCTGTTTCATTGGTCTATGTGTTTTTGTGCCAGTACCATGCTGTCTTGAAGATCATAGCTTTGTAGTAAAGCTTGAAATCAGGCAATGCGATGCCCCCAGCTCTGTTTTTAATTCTTTAACATTTCCTTAGTAATTTGGGGTCTTTTCTGGTTCCATACAAATTTTAGGATTGTTTGTTCCAACACTTTGAAAAATACCTCTAGTTATTTTGATCAGGATGCCATTGAAAGTGTAGGTTGCTCTGGGCAGCACAGACATTTTAACAATGTCTATTCTTCTGATCAATGAGCATAGAATTCTCTTCCATCATTGTGTGTCTTCTTCAATTTCTTTCTTGAGTATAGATCCTTTACCTCTTTGGTTAGGTTTATTCCAAGATAAAAATATCTTGATAAAAAGGTAAAAAAAAAAAAAGATATTATGGTTTTTGGTGCTATTGTTAATGGAATCAATTCTTTAATTGCCCTTTCTACAATTTCATTGTTAGTGTATAAGAAAGCATCTGATTTCTGTGCATTGATTTTGTATCCTTCCTTTCAGTAGCGTTGACATTTGAACTGTTAATTATTATTATAATATACAGTTTAAAGTTTTTACATTATTTACTATGTGCAATGTTAAATCTTGAGATTTATACCAACATTTTTGAGACTGTGCTCTGACCCACTTCCAAGCATAAGAGGAAGGGCCAGATGTCACCATTTAACTTTACAATAAAATTATTTATGCTGGGGTGCCTGGGTGGCTCAGTGGGCTAAAGCCTCTGTCTTCGGCTCAGGTCAGGATCTCAGGGTCCTGGGATCGAGCTCCGCATCGGGCTCTCTGCTCAGCGGGGAGCCTGCTTGTCACTCTCTCTCTGCCTGCCTCTCTGCCTACTTGTGATCTCTGTCTGTCAAATAAATAAATAAAATCTTTTAAAAAAATTATGTATGCTTTTAGTGTTGATTGGATATTTACCTAATGAGATTATACGAAAATATGAAGTAATATTTATTTAATTTTATTTATACTTACATAATCAAATATTTATTATTATAGTTTGTTTTATATAATTATTATAATAACATTATTATTATTTATAATTATTATTTATAGTTTGTTATTTGTTCTTGCTTTGCTACCCTGAACAGTCTAAGTAATGGGAGAGGCAAATTTTATATTGCCAATTTTATGTGTGTGTGTGTGTGTGTGTGTATTCCAGTAATATAAATTATAAATTCTAGGTATTCCAAATATCTAAAAAATATATATGCTACATTCCAATAATATGTAATATACATATATGTATATATGCATATATATATGTATATATATATTCTAGATATTTCAAATACCTAGAATTTATATTATTGGAATCAGAAATGTAACCCAGTTACATACCATTATCCTTTGTAAAGATTGTTTTGGCATACATCTTTTTGAAGTGAGTAACCCTCTACCTAAGCAACTAGATGATTCTGAATGTAACTTATACTTCTCTTTATGATTCTGAATCTTGTATCTCTCCTTTTATTTAAAGGAAGTATCTTCATATATATATATATATATATATATATATATATATATATTTCAAAATGTATTCTATGTCACATCCTTTGAGGTTCATTGCTATAATTAGTTCTTTCACTGGTAGCAGTAGATATTTAGTCTTATTCTTTTATTCCTAAATATACTTGTATCTCTTTCTATTCTTGGCTGCATGTTTCTCTTGTTTAGTGCTCTGAATATATCATGCCAGTTCTTTCTGGCCTGCCAGGTCTCTGTGGATAAGTCTGCTACCAATCTAATAATTTTTTTTTTAAGATTTTATTTATTTATTTATTTGACAGACAGAGATCACAAGTAGGCAGAGAGGTAGGGAGAGAGAGATAGAGAGGAGGAAGCAGGCTCTCTGCTGAGCAGAGAGCCCGATGTGGGACTCGATCCCAGGACCCTGGAATCACGACCTGAGCCGAAGGCAGAGGCTTTAACCCATTGAGCCACCCAGGTGCCCCCCAATTTAATATTTTTACCATTGTATGTTACAGACTTCTCGTCCCGTGCTGCTTTCAGGATTTTCTCTTTGTTGCTAAGACTTGTACATTTTACTATTAGATGACGGGGTGTGGACCTACTCCTATTGATTTTGAGGGGTGTTCTCTGCACCTCCTGGATTTTGATGCTTGTTCCCTTTGCTATATTAGGGAAATTCTCTACAATAATTCTCTCTAATATACCTTCTGCTCCTCTCTCTCTTTCTTCTTCTTCTGGAATCCCAATTATTCTAATGTTGTTTCGTCTTATGGTATCACTTATCTCCCGAATTCTCCGCTCGTGATCCAGTAGTTGTTTGTCTCTCTTTTGCTCAGCCTCTTTATTCTCTGTCATTTGGTCTTCTATATCACTAATTCTTTCTTCTGCCTCATTTATCCTAGCAGTAAGAGCCTCCATTTTTGATTGCACCTCATTAATAGCTTTTTTATTTCAACTTGATTAGATTTTAGTTCTTTTATTTCTCCAGAAAGGGCTTTTATTTCTCCCGACAGGGTTTCTCTAATATCTTCCATGCCTTTTTAGAGCCCAGCTAGAACCTTGAGAATCGTCGTCCTGAATTCCGGATCCGACATATTACCAATGTCTGTATTGATTAGGTCCCTAGCCTTTGGTACTGCCTCCTGTTCTTTTTTTTGTGGTGAGTTTTTCCGCCTTGTCATTTTGTCCAGATAAGAATATATGAAGGAGCAAATGTAATACTCAGGCAGGACTTGGCTTGGCAGTTTTCCTCTCCTTATGGCACCAGCTTGGACCACTCACTTGGTTGTATTGAGTAGCTCTCTGACCCCACTCTGTATTCCTTTGACACTTCCCTGTGCCTCCTTCCCATTAGATATCCTTTCAGCAGACATCACTTTCTGCATGTGGATGATTTCTATTTTTGTTTGTTGGTTTATGTTTATCTCCTGTCCTCTAGAATATAAACTTCCTGGAGAAGTTGTCTTACAGCTTGATGATTTAGCTGGAGCTGCTTGTATCTCTTTCTAAATTAATTACTTTGCTTAGGTCTTGTAACTATTATTCAATCTCTACCTTCCTCATTAAATGCTAAAAATCCCCCTAGATATTATCCAATAGGTTTCATGTCTTCTCCAAACAATTCAGAAGGTCTTTTCTATTCTCCTTCCTTTGCATCTCCTCTGCCTGCCTTTATGTTGAATTTTGAATGTTAGTAACAGAACCTGGAAGTAGCTATTTTTACAAATGCAGTTTATTCTATACAACAGTACAACCTCCAAATCAAAGAATTTCATTAAAAAGTATAAGCAGAAAGTGGAACAAAGCTATCACTAAACTCTCCTATATCCTCTAACTGATTTGAGAATAGCATAAATTGCAGGTGTCTGGATGGGTCAGTTGGTTAAATGACTGCCTTTGGCTCAGGTCATGATCCCAGAGTCCTGGGATTGAGTCCTGCACCAGGCTCCCAGCTCCATGGAGAGTCTGCTTTTCCCTCTGACCTTCTCCCCTCTCATGCTCTCTCTCTCAAATAAATAAATAAAAACTTTAAAAAATATATAGCATAAATTATACATTGTGAGGATCAGGGAAGTCAGGGTGCAAAGACTATGAGCCTTCAGTGTGTAGAAAATAAATCGATAAAGTGACATTTCTTATTGTTTGAAGCCTTGTTTAAATAACATTAAAAGATGTCTGAAATAAATATAGAGATTACATTGAATTTAAATGGAAACTTTTTCCTCTTTTGCATTTAGTATTATTATTATACCCCCTCTTTTTGATGTTATCATGTTAAGGTGTTAAGCTGTCCTCAGCTTCCTGCAGTTCTGATTGAGAATAGAGATTTTGGCAGCCCATTAACTTGTTCTTTCATTCCTTTGAGAAGGATTATATGCCTACTCCATGGAATTCATATTCCAATTTAGTTATGACCCTGCCATATACAGAGACTAGAGGGTAGATATTCCAAGGCGGTCCTATAGGAAGAACAAAAAATAACAGTTGGAAAGCTAGGATGGAAGGCTTTTAAAATTAAGTTCTAGATATAAGAAATTAGATATTCAACACCAATATTTTGAAAGATGTTGGAGATATATGACAAAAACTCAGATGAGAAGTCAGAGATAAATATATTTTAACATTATAAATCAATAGCCATTAATGAGGATTAAATCAACAAGAGAAGAAATGTAGAGAAAAAACAGCACTTTTTCTTTGAGCTTCAGAGAGTACCCACATTTGGAAGGTTAGTGAGGAGAGAATGTAGAATTAAGGGTCAGAAAGATAATGACTCTCCAGGTAAAAGGAATTCTAAACACATGCAGTTAAGCAAAAAGATCTTTTTCAAAAATGAAGAGTTGGTCAGTGGTAACAAATATTTTAAATTTTAATTGGATTTATGAGAATTAAAACCTACTAAGCATCTGCCTTTGGCTCACGTCATGATCTCAGGGTCCAGGGATAGAGCCCCAAGTTGGGTTTTCCACTCAACAGCAAGTCTGCTTTTCCCCCTCCCTCTTCCTCTGTGATCTCTTTTGCATTCTCAAATAAGTAAATAAAATCTATATTAAAAAAAAATAAAACTGTAAAGTGCACATTTGACTGGTTAGTAGAAAAGTAACTTGAGATTTAAAGTACATGTACATATACTTGTAGGTGAATAAGCCAAATGGAGATTAAAAGGAAGAGATTATAATAAAATAAAAGTAGCTGGCACAGACACTAAATTGAGAATTTTACAGAGAAAAGTTTCTATTTTTGCCTTCCAGTGCTGAGTACTCATCAGCCCCCTCACCTGAATTTGGTCCACCCAATACTTTTCTTTTCTTGTCTTTTTCTTCTTACATTTCAAGAGTGTATCTGAGTAGGGAACTCGGTTTGGGTGGAGTATAAAGCTCATTTTGAGGAATAATGTAAAATTATAAAAATACAGGAAAATTTTAATTGCCAGACTCATGAATTGAGACTATTTGGCAAATGATGTGCTCTCAACAAAGCAAACAATGTAGTAATGCATTTAAAAAAAAAAAAAAACTAATTTGGAAATAATATATGAAAGACAAATAAGAGCAGAATCAAACTAATTAAGAGGTTTCTGCACCAGTGAAGTCAACATATCACACCAGTCCTTCATTTTTTAATGCTGGTGGCAGCAGTATTAAAAAGAGGTGAAGGACAGGATGATAATATATATCCTGCGCAAGTAGATATTAAAGAACTTGACAACTGATGTGAGGGCAAATGAAACAATGATCTAAACATTAAGACTGGTTGACTATATTAACTAAATAAAAGACAGGTAACCAAGGTGATGAATTAGATTTTTTGTCTTGATAGGGTTTGTAGTGGAATATTCTGGTAGACCTCAATTTGAGGGAATAAACATTGGCAAGGAGGGGGCTAAGTGTATGGTAAGACAAGCATTTTTTTTTTTTAAGATTTATTTTTATTTGAGAAGCTGGGGAGGGACAGAAGGAGAGGGAGAAAAGCAGATGCCTTACTGACCACAGAGCCCCATGTGGCACTCAATGGGGGGTGCGGGGACTAGATCTCATGACCCTGGGATAATGAACCCTAAATCAAGAGTCAGATGCTCAACCAACTGGGCCACTGAGGTGCCCCAAGGCAAGCATTTTATTTTATTTTGTTTTTAATATTTTATTTATTTGAGAGAGAAAGAAAGTGCACAAGCAGGGGCAGGAGCAAAGGGAGAAGGAGAGGAAGACTCCCCATGAGCAAGGAGCCTGATGTGGGGCTTGATCCCAGGACCCTGAGATTATGACCTGAGCCAAAGACAGATGTTTAACTGACTAAACCACCCAGGAACACCAAGGCAAGCATTTTAAAATATAAATGTGGGGACTGAAATTCAGAAAAGAGATTTCTCTGATACCTCCTCTTTCTCTGAAACCAAATGATAGAATAAGAGATAAATATGATAAAAGTAATTTGCCGCGTTTGGGAGGATATTATCTGAGGAAGTTCATGCTGGGAGTTGCTATTAAAATATGTTTGAATCGGGGATTTAAAAAGATATGGGGATGTGTAAATTTTGGTATTGCTTTCTTGGGAATATGCTAGAGAATGAAAAAGAAATATGTGAATTATGTGAATTAAATAATGTTTTGCAATAGTGAGTTCCCAGTAAAAGATGAATGCCATGCTTTGTTTAAGGAGAATTTGGCTTCATGTATTTAAATCTTTAACCAACAATAATTCATGACCTGGAAGCAGAGAAAACTCTAGGGATGGGTGTAGTAATGGAGGCAAGGGTCATGATGAATTCCAGTCAATTATAATTAGAGATTAAAGAACTGAATGAATTGGCAGGCTTGAGTGAGAGGAGTTCATACTGAGAATAAAAAGAAAGTTTAGTGAGCCTGAAAGAAAGAAAAGGTAAATGGTTTATAATAATGGAAAGTAACCACCTAATTGGAGATTCTGGAGGTACAGAGGTACTGTGTGATATTCTTGCTGGTGAGAGTATGATGTGGGGCTTGAAGAACATAACAGATGTTAAGGAAAGAAGTTACTAGGTAGAAGATAGATTGACAACAGGAAAAAATGAGATTTAAAAGATGGTAGTGAACATAGAAACATGAGAAAAATGATGCAGGTGTTCATTTTGTTTTAGCTATAGGAGTCGCATTTCTGTGGGATTCAAGCGTTTAGTGGATGGGAAGGTTACAAAATCCCTAGAAGGATCGCAACACCTTGCCCTGAATTTGAGGCCTCAGAGAGAGCCGGGGCTTTCAAAATTGCAAGCACACAAATTTATAAGGGTATTACAGGCTTAAATAGAATATTTAGGATGAATATGAATATGAAGGTTGAATATGAAGGATGAATATGAAGAAGTTATTGTTTTTGTATTTTGGGAATTCACCTTTTCCATCTCCATCCCCTTTAGTAATATGCCTCCTAAATGATATCGGAAGATGAGTCTAAAAAAATCATTTTACATTCCATGTTTTCTTGTTTTAAGTATGTCTGTGTATATAGTCAAACCAACTTGCACATATTTATTGAAAAAGGATAAATTTTTAAATTTAGAAATATAAGACATTTATATGCATGTATGTATTTATTCAATAATAATTTATCACCTAATTATTTCTTCTGCATTCATCTCCATCTACTTCTTTAAATATACCCTGAATTTTTAATTTTACTACTTTCTGTTCCCAGACATTTCTTTTGTGTAATCCCGAGCACGATCAATCAACCTGTTTAGCCTGTTTCTTTGCTTGATAAATCTCCCCCAGCCTGCCTCTCCCCATCTAAAAGGTTGAAATCATAAATGCCATTTATGAAAGCTATATTCTCTATTCTTTTCTGAATTTTTCATCCAAACACGTGTGATGTTTCCCTCTCTTGATCCCCATTAACACTTTTCAGTATTTTTTATACTTAACATATCCTTCATTTCTTATACTTAGAATTTTCTGATTTTTGTGTACTTTTCTTTGTTGCATACTAAATTGCAAACTTACTCATCTTGTATTCTCTGAAGTGCTTGGCATGGTATTTTATAAATAATAAGCTCCTGTATTTGTTTGAAGATTTGCTATTATACTGACTATAGTTTCTCATTTGAGCTTATGTATCCTTTTCATTTATTCAATGTCAATCTTTCAGATTATACTATGTATTCTGAATCTATTAATATAATTCACTTTCTTTATATGTCTCCTTAGCTCGGGGAATGAGGTTTTTAAATGCTCTAAAGGTAGTCTTTGTTCTTGATGATAGTTACATTAAATCACTGATGAATTTACCTTTAAATTTGTCTACTTGTGGGGATACTTGATAAAAAGAATTGCAGTAACAATGGTAGTAATTGCAGTTTGCTTCCCAGAATCTGGAATACCACTCTTTTAAATTATCTTAAAGACCCATGTGTCTCTTCCAACAAATAGAAATATTTTGTAAATCACAAACATCTAAAATTAGTTCACAGAATGTTTAAAAGGGAGAATGTGTTCTTATTAAACATTTGCAATATATTATGTACTGAAATTTTAAAAGATGGTAAGCTGGGGTCCTATAATGAAGTAGTTACAGGAAAATACTGAAACGAGACTCTTTTCATCTAAAAAAATGTAATTCTGGAAGAAAAAATTAACAATAATTTATATCATTGTAATATAATCCCCCCCAAAATTCCTGGCTATAAATGCCAGGAAAAATAAAAGGAAATATTAATATTTGAGATTATTAAAACAAAATAAACACATGCATTTGATATTATATCACTATGTCATCTATGTCAAGTTAGACATTGAGCAATTTACTCATGTGATATTAGACTAACTTTAATTCATATAATTTATTTTTCCACACTTTCTCAAACCTAACTCTCTTTCATGGAGACCTTATATCTTGTTATTAAGAAAATATAAGGCCCCCAAAAAGGATATTGATCTTGTTACCAATCTTCATTTTTCAAATGAGAAGAACTAAGCATCCCTGGGTAAGATATATTACAGGTTAAGATTTCCAGAAAGCTGACTCTGAGACAAAATTTAGGGTGCAAGGTATGTATTAGAAATGGTTCCTGGGATGCCTGGGTGGCTCAGTTGGTTAAGCAGCTGCCTTCGGCTCAGGTCATGATCCCAGGGTCCTGGGATCGAGTCCCACATCGGGCTCCTTGCTTGGCAGGGAGCCTGCTTCTCCCTCTGCCTCTGTCTACCACTTGTCTGCCTGAGCTTGTGCTTTCTCTCTCTCTCTCTAAAAAATAAATAAATAAAATATTTAAAAAAAACCTTAGTTCTAAAAAATAAAAAAATAAAAAATAAAAAAAGAAATGGTTCCTGAAATTGACATTTGTGAAAGGAAGAAAAAAGAAGATAAATCAGGCAGAAAAAGAGGTTCAGTTTTGATGCAGGCTGGACAATCTCAGCAGACCTCACAGGGATCTTTAGAGCTAAAACTGACCTTGTTCAGAATTGTCCAGGTTGGGCTGAAGGTAAAAAGGCTCCATGTTTATAGCCCTGCCTCCAACAGTTAATTCATGTGGCCTCCAGGAAAGGTGTGACCTTGCGAGAAGTGGGTCTGCAGCTCAAACATCCTTTAAGTGCTAACAGCTGCAGACTTTCTGCCAGCAGTACTTCTTAGATTTGGGCAGCAAATCCCTCCTTGAAAGTGTATTCGGGCATAGCATCTCTATGTCCATGACAAGATTACTTGACTAAGATCCCAAAGTACTGGAAGAACCTAGATTAAAACTAATCATATTTATATCCAAAGCCTCTATTCTTAACCACTGTGCTACAAATACCTTGTCTCCCTCTCCTCTACAGGTCCTAAAACCCACCCAGTAGATTGAAAGCGTTTACCCTCAGTCTAACTGTTGCTCCTGTTGACAGTACACTAGCACATCTTTCACTGTCCTCTCCTGAGCATGTCTCAGGACTGTAGAAAGTTAATCATTCTCAGGTTCAAGAGACCACCCAATGGCCTTCTTTGAACTTTGAGTTTAAGAGAACTGGTGTGTGTGTGTGTGTGTGTGTGTGTGTGTGTACACATATTAAATATTTATTAAGTAACTACTATTTTCTAGCAACTTGGAAACCCTGGTTTGCAAATAGAATGAAAAAGAATAGAATAGTATTGATTCACAGAGCATTTTCATTTCATTGATTCTTTAAGTTGATCACAATTCCCTAGTTTCTAGGAAACTGAGTATGTCAGACCACAGATTTTATGCTTACTCACTTCTACTCTCAGAATCATTTGTTCTCCCTGGCACCCACCAACATTGTCAGACCATGCATCTGGGCTCTCTATCTCAAGTGGGGTTTCTTTCCCAGTCTTTTTCTGCCACAATAATTGAGAGTCATTGCTTTTGTTTGTTTGTTTTTTGAGAGTCGTTTTTTTCCTGCACTTCTGTTGATATGATTCATCAACTGTAGGACCTACTGCCTTTCCCACAGGACTCACAAATGTTTGTGTAAATAAAATCCTCATTGGTCATGGTGCCCTATGAGTACTGGACTTGACAAGAGTTTTGGTGTGTTCTATTCTTAGGAAACCACTCTGAGATCACAGATACATGGATATGGAGAAATGAATGTTGTAGAACATTATAATATTAATATAAGACAGATGGAAACATAAGACAGAAGTCTTTATCATGTTGCCAATCGGTTACTTGGAAATTTTCAATTCTAATTTTAGAAATTTCAAAATGGATGGTATATATTGTAGAGGTGATGCCAGGAGAAAGTGGCCTTGCTGTCTTTCACTGATACTTTCCTTCACCTCGGTGCATCTATCATCCGTGGAGCCTGGCTATTCAGCTTATAGACTCAGAACCCAAATGTGTCAGTAACCCCAGAGGCAGTCTCTCTTTCATGAGTGTTGCTCTGCTGGCTAACACACCATTTTCAAACTAGCTTCTGTTTTCTCTTCACTGCTATATACCCTATATAAGGTGAAAAATATAAACCCTTATTTTTCCAATCTTTTTTATTGGTAGGGGTGGACATGTTAAAGAGCTCTGGCAAATGTCTGGGAAAGCTTTCTCTTCCCTTTTAAAATATCCAAATATTAGGGACATCTACCCTTCATCTTAATTCTTGCCTTGAATACTGACATGATTCCTTGAGCTGAGGTTAACTATCTTGTGATCATGAGGAGAAGGCTAAATTAATCTCTGAGAGTCTAGTCCTAGCATTTGCAAGCCTGAAACTAACAACAGCAGCTGGTGATCTTCACTTTTCTGGTTAGGAGAGAAAAATTAACTCCTATGTTGTAAGCCACTGTTGATCTGGTATTCTGTTACTTTTGGATAAAAATTTTCTTATTATAAGCAATTGTGTATGAATTCAAAATGGTACTTTATAAATTTATAATGAGAAACAATTATCAAACCTATCAAAATACTTATTTCAACATACTGAGCTATATCCTTATAAGTAGGAAAACTGAATTAATAACTGCCTGGAAAGTATGGATTCTGAACAAATGGATTGCACTAGAAGAAAAGAATGTCTAATGACAATAGATTCAGATCTGTACTGGTCCACCACTGACATAGTAGGAATAGCATTGTCATGTGAGGATTAAATGAAAATGAATCTAAAGAATTTAGAATACTTTCTAGAATGTAATAAGTGCTCAATGATTTTAGATTTATTTCAAGTCTAGCTAATTTTCCTTCTTAAAACCACATGCTTTCTCTATATATTTTAATGTATTCGGTCAAGATAGAATCAGGTCTTGCAACCTCAGATCCTTTCTGCTTTTTTTTTTTTTTTTAATATCTTATTTATTTATTTCACAGACAGAGATCTCAAGTAGGCAGAGAGGCAGGCAGAGAGAGAAGGGGAAGCAGGCTCCCTGCTGAGCAGAGAGCCCGATGTGGGGCTCAATCCCAGGATCCTGGGATCATGACCTGAGCCGCAGGCAGAGGCTTTAACCCACTGAGCCACCCAGGCGCCCCTCCTTTCTGCTTTTTAAAGTTGGTTTGTATACCTTTGCTCTGACTAATTATGCATTCATATGATTAAAAATCTAATGTTTAGAGAGGAATGTTTTCTTTTTTCCTCACAACTATTTTTACATTTAAAATATGGACAAATATACTCACTTTTGAGAAAAAATGGAAAACTTACTATTCATACACATAAACAGATATATTTCCTAAAAAATTTTGGTTGATCCAGTATAAACTGTGTATCATGAAGTCAAGAGGCAGGGGCTTATATTCAGGTCATTCAGAAGTTCTTCTGAGTGGAAAAGGAACTGTGGAAACTCACTATTCAGTCCGTTGCAAAGTGCTCCCTGCCCAGCATTCTTTCCCTGCTGTCTAGTACCGCTTAGGTATTGTGAGATTACCCTCTGTCAACTCATGAGGTTTCTGAGTGCTTTTAAAAATGTCCCACAAAACTTTTAAATGAAATAATGAGGCCAGTTAAGAATTTTGAGAGGGCTCCAAAGGAAAAATCCTGTGAAAGATGTCACAAATTGAGCCAAAAGCGTTTTCAGCTGCATTGTGAAAAAACTAACAGATTACCAACCTCATGCTTCAAATTAATGAAAGCTCATTCAGGAAAATAGGTGACAATCTGCCAAGACTATATACAGAACGAAACTGCAACCTTATTGAATGTCACAAAGGTCTCACATTTAAAAATGTAAAGTTTTAATTGAAGAAGACAGAATAATGCAGGTAATGACTGATGGCTAATGCTATCTGAGATTCCATTGGATATTAAAGGTGAGGTTCTTTTGTTTAATTATGAAAATTACATTCACCTTTTTAGATAAACAGTTTATTTGCTCTTCATATTAATGTCGAATGAAAATAATGACACAACTGACTTTTTTTTTTTTTTTTTTTTTGCAAAACACCAGATTTTTAAATCATTTTTAAAGCCCTTTTAAAATCCTTTAGGGGTGCCTGGGTGGCTCAGGTTAAGCATCTGGCTTTGGCTCCAGTCATGATCTCCTGGTACTGGGACTGAGCCCCATTTTGGGCTTCCTGCTCAGCGGGAGTCTGCTGCTTCTCTTTCCCTCTTCCCTTCCCTCTTCCCCCTGCTCCTGCTGGTTCTCTCGTGTGCTCTCTCAAATTAATAAATAAAATCTTTAAAAAAAGAAATACAATTATTTAAATTCCTGAAAATCCTTTTCAGATAAATGAACTATCCCACTGAAAAATGGATGATTTTATAATGGTGAGGGAAATATTTCAGTATTACACATGTGTTTGTGGTAACTCCATTGTTTTAAATTTAAGATAAGGATCCTGTTGAGTCCATATCTAAGGCTGTTATCTTTGGTGAAAGAGATTGAGCATATATAAAGATGGTGATGATGGTCATTATAGAAATTTTTGTTGCAATAATGCAATAGCTACCGATACTTTATCACTTTTATTGATCCAGAAAATAAACTAAGGAATTATATGTTTTTAAAATATTATGTAATAACTGGAGTGATTTTTTAATCTGTATTTTCTAGATGAAATATTGAAAGTTAATATGGTTAAATTACTGAGTATAATTTAGGCAATAAACTAATTTGAATTTAGATCTTGTGGTTTCCAAAATACATTTTTTGAACATACATAACAATATACTTTATTATGTATATGTTATGAATGAGAAATTAAGTGCATGACAGGTTTTTAAAACTTTACTTTTTCATGTTAATTATAGAAATTGCAGTTAAAATTATAATTAGAAATACTGATTCCATTAGCTGATTTCATATTACTGAAACTTGAATATATGTTAGAAGTATCTTATGTTTTCCAGAGTAAAGTATATTTCATCTCACAGTTTCCTTCTCAGCATTTCTCTCTACTTTCATTCATGCTCTTCAGGACCATCTAAATATTAACTAGTGTGAAGTGCTTTCAAACACTCTCTGTCATTTATCGTCCTCAACCTTGAGAAGTAACTTTTTTAATCTCCATTTTATAGTAATTTATAAATACTTTTCAGAATTTAATTATGTGTCTAAGTGAAAACTCCACCATAACTTCCTGTAGTGGAAATGGTAGAGATGTTAGAATTTAGAAGTCTGACCTTGGAGAGTATTTGGGAAGATATGGACAGATTTTCAAGTTGCCATCTCTCTCTCTCTCTCCTTGTGATTCATTGGCTAAACTAATTACCACAAAGTGTAGAATTTTCACCATTGTCATGTTCCATTTCCAAAACCAATATATGTACTGCTTAGGATAGGTAAGAGTATGCTGAAGAATCAAATAAAACTCAATATACCAACGGCTTAATACTTTTTTTTTTTTTTTAAGATTTTATTTGGCAGAGAGAGAGATCACAAGCAGGCAGAGAGAGAGAGGGGGAAGCAGGCTCCCTGATGAGCAGAGAGCCCTACATGGGGCTCGATCCCAGGACCCTGAGACCATGACCTGAGCCGAAGGCAGAGGCTTAACCCACTGAGGCACCCAGGTACCCCATTAATACTTTAAATGTTTATTCTCACTGAGGCTTTATCTGTCATGCCAAGTATCTCTGGCGGGTGTCTCTCCTTTAAGCATTGACTCATGGATTTAACCTGTTTCCATCTTTTAGCCATGCTCTTGAAAGAACATGGCTTCCAAGGCCACGGTGGCAGGAGAGTGGACCATAAGGCTTGGTGGGGTATTCTAAATGGTAAGAGCAGTGAGTTTTTTATAGCTCTTCTATGTGTATTATATCAGTAGTCACATGAGCAACATAATTGCAGGGGTGACCAGGAAATCTAGAGGAGCATATAAGAATAGTTTCTTGTTGACTACCTGATTGAACTTCAAAATCTGACGAAATCCATTGAAGAACTGAACTATAAGATAAGCGGAACAATTTTGGGCCAGAAATGTCTGAGACCTGTTTCATGACACTTCACTGTCAAAGTACACAATATTTGACACAATATGTCAAAGTACACTATAGTTATTAGTAATAATTTGTGCAGGGATACCTGGGTGGCTCAGTAGGTTAAGCATCTCCTCTGGCTCAGGTCATGATCCTGGAGTCCTTGGATTGAGTTCTGCATCAGGCTCTCTGCTCAGTGGGGAGCCTGCTTCTCCCCTGTCTGCTGCTCCCCATTCTCTCTTGACAGATAAATAAGTAAAATCTTTAAAAATAATAATAATATTTGCCATTTAGCCACAGTTGTAAGATTAACCCATACTAAACTGATTTTATAAAATTATTATTTTATCTTCATAAGGGAGGGATCAAGGAAGTATATAGTAAAACAGGTATTTAGAAATTTGGGGGATCTGGGCTATCGGTCCAGATCTAACTGTGATCTAATCTGACACATCATGTAACTTCGCCATGTATCAATATCCTTGTGTATAAAATGATAAAAGTAACTGATAATGAACTCTAGAAGGTCTTCTAGAGCCTAGAATCCTATGGCTTTAGCTATTCCAGAGGGTACTACAGCAATGGTCACAGGCATAAACTCCGATGTCAGAATTCCTGGATTTTCATCCTGGCTTAGTATTTACTGGCACTGTGAATTAAACAAAGCTTCTATGTACTTCAGTTTTCACATCCAGAAAATGCTGCCTCACATATCTCTTCAGAGCATTAAGTGATTTAATACATGTAAATTAATACACCTAGAACATTATATTTAGTACATTTTAGCTATTATTTTCATCTGAGAAAACCTGTGAAAGAAAACTTGGTAATTTTTTAGAAGTCACACAACTATTTGGGAGCAAAGCTGGAATATAATCATTGATTTTAGTTCTTTCCATTTCTACTGGGCAACACTACAATTAAAAGTTTTAAATATTCCTATAAAGCCATTGCTTCATAAATGATTTCTTCCATACAAGATACTGAAAATGAAAATATAATCATTTCCATCTATAGGAAAATGCTTACAAGTTTTCCTGCAAAATGTACTTGTAATGGGAAAAAAAAAATGTTGAAAGCTTTAGCAACATTGATTACTTAGCAACAGCAGCAACTTATTTCAAATTATTTTAAAAATGAGATTTAAAATGTGAAATACTCATTTCTATACATGATTGCCTACTGGGCAATTACAGAGACCAGATAACAAGATATTTTTCTGATTGTGAACATTTCTTTGATTATTAAAAAAATCTCAGTGTTTAGCAATATTTATTTCACTTGGTTAACTAATTTAAGATGTTACTAATAACTGTCATATTTTAAAATAAGAATGAATACAGCATTTATTTTACAGAACTTAAAGAGGAAAACATTTATTTAGTGGCAGTTCCTTATCACATGTTCAAGTTTAATTTTCACAGCCATACTCAAAGAAGGGTATTATTATCCTCTGGTTCAGATGAGGCAACGAGGCTCACACAGCTTGTGTGTGGCAGGTCCAAGATTTTTTCAATCCCAGATGTCAAATACTGAGTTTGTTCTGCTGAACATCAGCATCTCACTTGCTGTCCAAAATAACTGGGGTTTCAGTTGAATAAAAGAGGCACTCTTTTTTCAGATGAATCTGAAAGAGTGTTGGGTCTGGAGTTAGAGAACCTGGTTTTGAGGCTTAGATTTTTCCCTAACTGTCCTCCAATCTGCCTGAAAATTTCCCAGGAATATAATGATTATTCTTCAAATAAGAGTATATCAATAGAAGGGCTCCTGGGTGGCTCAGTTGGTTTAGTGGCTGCCTTCTGCTCAGGTCATGATTCCGGGGTCCTGAGATTGAGCCCTGCATTGGGCTCCCTGCTCAGCAGAGAGTCTGCTTCTCTCTCTCCCTCTGCCTGCCACTCTACCTACTTGTGCTCTCTCTCTATCTCTATGTCAAATAAATAAATAAAATCTTTCAAAAAAAAAAAGAGTGTATCAATAGCTATATTTGCAAACAGTAAAATAGCATGCAAGTAATGTTATTACTATTATTACTATTTTAGTTAGAAATAACTTAAATATGAATTTTATCCATGCAGACATTTGACATAATAAACTTTCCTCAAGATGATCGAAGTTATGATTTAATTGTTAAATTCCATAGCTTCTTTATTATCATTAGTCTGCTTAATTTCTCTGTGGCATTTGACCATAAACTAGAGTCATAAACTAGAGTCATATCTAAAAAGTAGAACCCTGTGTAGACAGACTTGGTTAGCACCTCATGCACTATTAACTAGTTGTGTGTAAACTTAAGATATTTATTTCTCTGAAGTACAGAATCTCCATCTTTCAATGTAATCATAAAAATGTGAGAATTAGAGAAAATATATGCAAAACACGATCACAGTGTTGGGAACACAGGGAGTGTTCAATAAATGGTAATTAGGATCTGTCTAACACATCGCTTCCCATCTAACCCAGTAATCTAAGCATCAATAAAACTGAGATTTTCAGCATTTTTCAAATATGTCTAGTCCTTTATTTATTTGTTCATGTAGTTCCTTTACCTGAAATATATTTTTCTACCTTGGTTCCTAAATAAATTTCTCCTCATCTACTGAGATTATGTATTATGTGTGTGTGTGTGTGTGTGTGTGTGTGTGTGTGTGTGGCAGAGAAAGAGAGAGAGAATCATCCTGTGATATTTAGGCAGCATGTGTTTTCCTCTTATTATATAGTTCTTTGTCACTTGAATAAATCACTTGGGTAAGGAGGCATTCTGCCACATCTCTCCAGCACCTGGATTACTCCTATATGCAGTTAATATTTGCTAAATGAATGCAATATAATCTTTCCAAAAATGCCTACATAATAGAATTTTTCCAAATTTAATTGTAACTTATTTTTTCTCAGTCTTTCTTCAGAATCTAGTTTTTTACCTCTATTTTCTGCTTTTTCAAGAATTTTTCCCCAAACCTTTTACCACATCAGAAAGTTCCTCAAAAATATTACAAGTATAAGAGAAATTTCATTTATTTTCAAATAACAAAATGGCAGCAAAAAAGTAGAAAATAATTACATCAAATGTTCAATTACATAAAATGTAAAAGTTTTATGGTAGAAAGAATACACGCTTTAAAGATGATCTGCTTAGGACTTTTCTTGTAATAGATTTGTGATTCTCAGTAAACTTATGAAACCTCTTTATTTCAGTTACTTGAATGGGATTAAATACCTATGTCTGAGATAAGCATGAAGATTAAATGCAAAGTAAATATGTAAAATTACTCAACAGTAGTTAGAATAGAGTAGGCACTCAATAATTGTCAAATCTTGGGATGCCTGGGTGGCTCAGTTGGTTAAGCAGCTGCCTTTGGCTCAGGTCCTGATCCCAGCATGCTGGGATTGAGTCCCACATCGGGCCCCTTGCTCGGCAGGGAGCCTGCTTCTCCCTCTGCCTCTGCCTACCACTCTGTCTGCCTATGCTCTCTCTCTCTCTCTAACAAATAAATAAATAAAATCTTAAAAAAAAATAATTGTCAAATCTTATCCATATCCTTACCACTTCTATTTAAATGGAAGCATTTCCTTCACATTTATACAAGTCAGATTTATATAAAATTTCAAATGAATAGGCAAAGAATAAGAAGAGCCAATTTGAAGAAAATGTGTTAATAAATATAAATATATAATCATTTTCTGTAGAAGCTAAAAATATAAATTAAAGTAACCTTGAGAGTGCATTTTATATTCATTAAAGTAGCAATTTTTAAGCATATAACAACAAATTCTAGACTGGTTTCAGTAAACCTAGTGTACTAATTTAGTACCATTAGCACTACAAATGTATATAAACCCTCTCATAAAGTTCATTATACTTACATGTAATAAGACCTATAACAATGGCATTTAGCTGGATATATTTCTACTACTTTATTCTCATTAAATAATTTAAAAGAAATTGAAGACTATAAACACTTAAGTTGTTTATTGTGGCATTACCAAGATCGGAAAAGCTTGCTGGAAGCAGCCACAATGTTAGAATGACTAAATGCATAATTCTGCCATGACTTAATATATAGGAATATTACTTGAGCATTAAAAGCAAAACACAAATATTACATAGTCCAGTGCTGTTCAAGTAAAATATTATGTGAACTACAAATGTACTTTTAAATTTTTCTAGTAGCCACCTTATAAAAGTAAAAAGAAAGGTGAAATTAATTTTGGTAATATATTTTATTTAACCAAAATATCCAGAATATTATTTCAATCTATAATTAATATAAAAGCCTTATCAATGAGTTTTCCCATTCTTTGTTTGCCACATTTGAAGGTATGTTTTTTTTGCCACTAAGTCTTTGAAATCTGTTGCAAATTTTACATTTACAACGTATTTCAATTTGGACTAACCACTTTCCCAATCTCAATAGCCACATGTGGCAGGCTGCTACCATTTGGACAGATTGTGAGCAGATATTCAAGACAAATAGAAATATTGTTAACAGCATATACACTATTATTTCAACTCCTAAGATGAAGCTTATTTATGGTTTTATATGCAAAAGTGTAAAAAAAGTTAGAAGACTGAGATTAGGGCTCTTTATACATAAATTTAAATAATCTCATACTTTTACAGTTTTTCTTTTAATGAAAAAGTCTTAAGCCTTCAGACCAGTGCTTAATTTGCAAACTACATATACTCTGACTATATACCTTCATAGAAAATGATGATGAGCTTCAATTTGTAATATGTTCACATTTTAACCCTGTTTCTATGGAATTAATAAGTCTTTCCAATTCAGAGCTGTTTGGTATGCAAAATAGTCTGAACATTTTCATAGAGAGTAACAAATAAATGACCTTTCTGGATTAAGTCAGTCTGGCAGCCTACTATTTTTCACAGTTCCAACAGCCTATATTTGGTTGATCCTATGAGTTAGTGAAATAAGAAAATGTGTTTAGAACCTCATTAATAAGAAAAATAGCTAGCATTGTGCCTTGCACATATTGAACACAAAATGCACACATATTGAATTTAACTGATCTGATGTTTCTATCAATTGAATTATAGGTGAATTTGTTGAAAGCTTTTTCTTGGTGGGATTTCTTTTTTCTTCATCTATTCTACTAGGTGCATCCTAAGGAAAGAAAGCCAGAAACATGGACAACAAATTCTTAGAACTTTTCATAGACCGGACGTGAGCAGAGTTCTTTTATGTAGCCATTTTCTACCCAGGCATTTCGAAATGAGTGAAATACGTCAATATTTTTGCTTTTATTTTTTTACAACCTTATTAAGGTATGCTTGACATGTAGGAAGATGTTCATATTTAATGTATATAACTCGATGTGTTTAGGCATAAATGTACATCTAAGAAACTATCACCACCATAAGGCCATGGACATATCCACCCTCCCAAACTTTCCTCCTTTCCCCTTTCTTATTTTTATTGTTTGTGTGCGTGCGCGCACGTGTGTGTGTGTGTGTGTGTGTGTGCGTGGTAAGAATACAATATAGCTTCTACTCTCTCTTCAACAACAACAACAAAAAGTATTGTCAGTTTTAGGAAAACCATATAATAGATCTCCAAAATTTATTTATCTTGAATAACTGAAACACTGTGCCTTTTGACAGTCATCTCATTTTCTCCTCCCATTGCCCCTAAGAACCACAATCTACTCTGTTTCTGAGTTTGATTACTTTAGACTCTCTATATAAGTGATATCACATAGTACTTGTCTTTTTGTGTGTGGCTTATTTCACTTATCATGATGTCCTCCAGGTCCATCCACATTGTTGCAAATGGCAGATTTCCTTTTTTTTTTTTTTTCAGATTTCCCTTTATAATACTAGGTGATATTCCATATAAATATAAATTTAATTCCATGTACATATAAATATATCTATATCTCTATGTATATCTCTATGTATATATCTATGTAAGATAGATTAAAGATTACATTTTTTTCTCTTCATTCATAGGTTGTTTCCATGCCTTGGCTTAAGTTAAGTTGTTTTGATGCCTTGGCTGTTATGAACAATGCTGCAATGAACATGGAAGTGTTCTTCAAGATTCTCTTGAAGATCAAGAATCTCTTCAAGATTCTGATTTCAGTTCTTTTGCATAAATAGCCAAAAGTGAAATTGCTAGATCATATTTAGGTTTATAAACTTCTGTATTGTTTTTTCATAATGGCTGCAATGATTTACATTCCCTCCAACAGTATACCAGGGTTCCCTTTTCTCCACATCCTCACAAATACTTATCTTTTTTTTTTTTTTTATAGTGGCCATTCCAAAATGTGTGAGGTAATATCTCATTGTAGTTTCAAATTGTATTTCTCTGGTGGTTAGTGACAGTGAAAATATTTTCCTACACTTGTTGGCCATTTGCATGTCTTTTTTTCTTTTGACATGTTCATTCAGATTCTTTACCCATTTTTCAGCCTGTTTTTTTTTTCCAAAGATGTATGATTTTCATATATATTAGATATTAACCTAGTATAAGGTAACATGGTTTGCAAATATGTTTTCCCATTATATAGGTTGCCTTTTATTTTGTTGATAGTTTCCTTTGCTGTGCAGAAATTTTTTGGTTTGGTGTGATCCCATTTTATTTTTGCTTTTGTTGATGGGATTTAGTGTTATATCCAAAACCAATATATTTATTGGTTTTATATATATATATATATATATATATATATATATATTGCCAAATATATATATATATATATTGCCAAAACCAATGTCAAGGAGCTGTTTCTCTGTTTTCTTCTAAAAGTTTCACAGTTTCAGGTCTTAAATTTAAGTCTTTAATCCACTGGAGTTGTTTTTTGTGTATGGTGGATATGGGTCCACTTTCATTCTTTTGCATGTTGATGTCCAGTTTTCTCAATAAAAGTTATTGAAGAAACTATACTTTCCCATTTTGTATTTATGGAGCTCTTGTGAAAAATCAATTGGCTATTTATTTGTGGGTTTTTTTCTGAGGTCTCCATTTTGTTCCATAGGTCTATCTCTGTTTTTGTACCAGTACAATCCCGTTTGGATTATAATCCACTTTGTAATATAATTTGAAATCAAGAAATGTGATGTGTCTAGCTCTGTTCTTTCTCAAGATTGCTTTGGCTATTCAGGGTTTTTTGTGGTTCCACATGAATTTTAAGTTTGTTTTTCTATTTCTTTGAAAATGCCATTGGAATTTTGATAGAAACTGAATAATCTATAGCTCCCTTTCAATAGTGTGAATATTGTAGCAATATTAATATTTTCAGTCCATAAACATGAGATGTCTTTCCATTTACCTGTGTCTTCTTCAAAGTCCTTCATCAATGGTTTATAATTTCCAATGTATCCAGATATCTCACTTCCTCGGTTAAATTTATTATTAAATATTTTATGCTTTTGATGTTATTGTAAATGGGGTTGTCTTCTTAATTTGTTTTTTGAAATTTGTTGTCAGTGCAAAGCAATGTGACTGATTTTTGTTTGTTGATTCTGTATCCTACAAATTTGTGGAACCTGTTTATTAGTTATAACAGTTTCCTAGAGTAGTCTTTAAGATTTTCTTTATATATATAAAACCATGTCATCTGCAAACTGATAATTTTGCATCTTAATTTCCAATGTAGATAACTATTTCTTTTTCTTGTCTAATTACTTTGCCTAGGACTTTGAGTACTTGCTGAATAGGAGTGGCAAGTGTGGATATCCTTATTCTGTTTATGATCTTAGAGGAAAATCATCTGCTTTTCCCTGTTGGTATTTTTAGTATATGGTTGTTACTATGTCGAGTTATATCCCTTCTATACCAAACTTGCCGAGAGTTTTTATGAAGAACAAGTGTTGAATTTTGTCATATGCCCTGCATCTACTGAGATGACCATATGATTTTTAACCTTCATTTTGTTAATGCAATGTACCACATTTATTGATTTACAAATGATGAATCATCCTTGGATCTCAGGGATAAATCCCGTTTGATCAAGGTTTATGATCTTGTTACTGTGCTGATAATTTCAACTTGCCAGCATTTTGTTGAGGATTTTGGATATCTATCAATAATATTATCTTGTAATATTCTTTTCTTTCTTTTTTTTCTTTTCCTCTCTTTTCTTTTGTTCTCTTGACTGGCTTTGGTATCAGGATAATGCTGGTCTTATAAAATGAGTTTAGGAGTGTTCTCTCCTTTCCTCCCTGTTGAGGCATTCTATTTCCCTCCATGTACTGGGTGGGGAAAGACAGGATTGGTGTGTTCATGTGTGATGACACAATATAGCTTCTACCCTCTTTTAAGTATTAACTACAGTATTATTAGTTATGGGCACTATGCTATAGAGTAGAATTGTGCCTTCTGCTCAGTGCCCAACAAGGCTGGGGAAGCCAGGCACTCACTTAGCATTCACTTTCCCCTGTGGGAGAAATCATTGGTCAAACAGGTCCCTCTTGCCATTGATCTGTGCCACATTCAGTGAGGGGTGACAGAGATAAATTGAAACATTTTTTCTTATCTTCTTCCTCCATATATTCTTGGATGTTTGCTCTAATTAAGTGCTTGAATCTCTCAAATGGACCCCTGGACTCCCATAAACTTATTTTCTATGAGTAGCTATTCAAATCAGTGTTTCTGTTGAAAGTTAAAATGTCCTATTCCACTATCTCACTGACATCACTCTGACCTTTTCTATGCCTTTCATGTTCTATTAATGATTATTTATTTAAGCTCTAACATGATTCTTACTCTGTTTGATTACATTTTCACATAATTTTATTATTTTTTTTCTAAAACATTTTCAAGCTGCTTGAGGACAGGACCATTGTTTATTATTTCTCACAATGTTAAATAAACTTAGATGTTGCTATGCCTGATAAAATCTTCAAAATCTGCTAATCTGAATCAGTTTATAAACACTAAATTAAATGTAGATAAGATTTTAAAAGATAAGCACAAAGATTAAATTTATGTTTTCTTTCTAAATAATAATGGTGTAATATAGTGAATAATTATGCATTTCATTAAAGAGGGAAAAAGTGGTAAGAGTGAAATGATGGAGGTGATGCAATGGTGTGTTCTTTGAAAATGTTGATAAAATTTAACAAAAAGCTTTTTTTGTTTTGTTTTGTTTTGTTTTGTTTTTTGTTTTTTGTTTTTTTTTTTTTAGTTTTTCTTTATACCTCTATGTGCAGAAAAATCTTTTCATCACAGCACCTAATTATCAAATGAGCTATGCCTTCAGACTAGGTCTGATCAGTTATTGATGATACTGGATCCCCTTTCCATCAACCAGCTGCAATGATTCAGATCTTTTCACTCTCCATTTTATTACTTTTTCCTCTACTATCCTACTTTTCACCACCACTGTGTTAGGTCATTGTTCAAAAGAATGATCACCACTGAAGTTTTCTAATCTAAAGCAGATTTAGGTTGTAAATAAGAAATCTGCTACAATTTGTAAACACTCCTTGGTTCCAGAAATCCATTCTTCATTTGCTAATTCCCTAAGCTATGGCTGCACTGTCATCATCTATAGTGTGCAAAGCCAGAATGTGATCACACATATTTTATAAAATGGGAACTGCTGACTACCCAACCCACTAGTTATTTCCTAGTAAAAGCATTTTAGTATGATACATATATAGCACCATAATGTATACTGTTATGTATCTAGTAATTAATTTCTTAATGACTTACTAAATATTTATGATCTTTTTTCTTATGACAAAATCTTCAGTTTCCCTAAGAGCTATCCTAATTTAGGCAGATATTCAAATAGAATCATTCCATTATGGTTGTTTTTCTGTTGTCTTGAGAACAATGTAATGACACTAGTAGAGTGTTTTCTTCAGAAATGAAAAAGAAAACATTCTGAAGATGTGTGAGCTGTTTAAAGTTCAAATTTGGAGGACAATATAATCAATTGTGAGTAATATATCAGTGTACTAAGTGATAGAAAGATAGACAAATGCATAGATATATAGATATGAAGATGGATATTTTTATGCTGGTGAATTTCATTATTGTGGATTTACTGGATTTCTATTACGTTATTTTAACTGCTGAAACAAATTTTCATATTGGGATGTATTGATTATTATATGCTTTGCAATAGTAGCAGAATTTCAAAAGAAGTCCTTAAATACCTGAGGCAATGAAGCATCTATTCTAATAGATCTCTTTTTAAATTTTTTTAATTTTTTTATAAACATATAATGTAACCCCACCACCCTCTCCTGACACCCCTCCTCCCAGCCCCCCTCAGTTTGTTTTGATATTAAGAATCTCTTTTGGTTTGTCTCCCTCCCGATCCCATCTTGTTTCATTTATTCTTTTCCTACTCTAATAGATCTCTTAACATAAAGTTTTGCTTAGTGCACGACCTGGATAACTTTGCTGAATTTCCTTGCCTAGATCAATATTGATGATGTTTCAGTTTTGTTCTCAGAATATCAAGTGTTATGCCTTAATACAAATGGTAATTCTTTATAGAATAAGGGGGCAGAAAATATTCCAGCTGTACTTCTTCAGTGTCATATGACGTCAGATCTTTGCCTTCACAGAGTTATCCAGTTTGATTGAGAACCTGATTGCAAAATCTGATTTTGGCCTGATCTGACAGTTTCGTTCTTTGGTTTCCCCTAGAACTGTGACCTATAAATTCTCAGAGGTGTACTGAAGCTTCCTGAATATGCCCACTTCTCATTTTTTAAAAATTTTATTTATTTATTTGACAGAGAGAGATCACAAGTAGGCAGAGAGGCAGGCAGAGAGAGGAAGGGAAGCAGGCTCCCTGCTGAGCAGAGAGCCTGATGTGGGGTTCGATCCCAGGACCCTGAGATCATGACCTGAGCCAAAGGCAGAGGCTTTAACCCACTGAGCCACCCAGGCACCCCCACTTCTCATTTAAAAACTTATAATTTATAAACTTATAGGTGGGGCACCTGGGTGGCTCAGTGGTTTAAGCCTCTGCCTTCAGCACAGGTCATGGTCTCAGGGTCCTGGGATCAAGCCCCACTTCTGGCTCTCTGCTTGACAGGGAGCCTGCTTCCCCCTCTCTCTGCCTGCTTCCCCCTCTCTCTGCCTACTTGTGATCTCTCTATCAAATAAGTGGCTGGAATCTTTGAAAAAAAATTAAAAAAACAGCTTATAGGTAATTTAATTTAAAAACTTATAATTTATAAACTAAAAAATGCCAAAATATAGGTCTCTCCTGGTGTTTGATCCTAAATAATCCCTTCTTTCCTGTCAACTTTACCCCTCTAGGTCATCTAGCCAGTCCCATAACTTCTAATGTCATCTACAGCAAACACTCTCCAATCTTCAAATCTATGTATGTCTATATATAATCTCTCCTCTTATCTTCAAATCTATATATATATTAGTGTTTATTTGATTCCTCCACCTGGGTCTCAAAAAAATTTCCTCTCATCTTCCTTTTGTCCTCCCACCTTCCTCCTCCAGTCTTTCTCATATCAGTAAATAGCATCACATCCACTCTGTTGATTAAAGTAACCTAGGAATTATCATTGTCTTTCTCTCAGCTCCCATAACATACTCATCAGCAAATCCTGTTGTTTCTTTCCAAAATACATCTCATTTGCATTGCTACTGCCCTACTCCAAGAAATCTTTGCTCATCTGGGCTAATGCAATAGTCTATTTAATGGTTTGTCTGGTTCTACTTTTGCTCCCTAATTAGCCATTCTCCACACAGCAGACAGTGTGATCTTTTAAAATTCCTGGCACCCTTCTGCTTAAAATCTTCCAATGGCTTTTCATTGCACTTAGAGTAAAACCCAAGCTCCATACAAGACTCTACATGATATGATCACTGCCTCTCTCTCACCAGTCTTATTGCTTATCTCTCGCTCCTCCTCACTGACTTTGCTCTAATCACACTAGGATGCTCTAAGTTCCAGGAAAACATCAACTTATTTCTACTCTTGAAGCTTTGCATATGCTTTTCCCTTTGTTTGGAGCTCTCTGCCCTCTGACTTTCACCCTGGGCTTTCCGTTTTCATTCAGGTCTCAACCCAAATATCATCTTCTCAGAGAGATCTGAAAATCAATCTAAAGAACTACCTCAGTTCCTCAGTTTCATCCACTGTTTTATTCTGTGCATAGCAGTCATCATTGACTGAATTATCTAACTTGTATATTAAATTTTTCTCCCCTATTTGGAACTTAGCCTTTCTATAATTTTATCACTCTATCTCCCATGCTTAGAAGAATAATTGCAGCATACTTGGTATGTATCCTGGGAGGGTAGGGACACATGAGAGAGAAAAGCAAAGAAACAGAGATAGTTTATGTACAATATGATACTGAAGTGCTTGACATTTAACCCACATTCTCCCTAAACTGATTTGGGTAAATACTGATTTATAGGATTCTTGGACACAAGAGATTCTTTGGACAAATTAGTTTGGAAAAATCCATTAGAGACTTATAAACTTTATTTGTCTATTATTCTATAAAATTTTACAGTTAAAAATCTTATTTAATCATGTTTGATCAAATGAATCCTAAAGTTAATTGGCCCTAGAAAATATTTTTCCCCCCTTTTGACATATTGACTTTTGGAATTGCTAATCTAAATCAACACTGTCCCACTTGGAAAAGAATTAAGGTAACAGTAGGGTAATATCTTCTTTTTTAAGTTGTTTGAAATAAAACCTCAATAAGAAGGAAAGATATACTTGTTTTTGAAAATTTGGTAGGAATTAAAAATGGTTACACTGAGAGAAGAGACAAAAATATGCTGAAAAGAAAATTTGGTAAATAGCAGTTAAGTGAGATTAGAAATCCATTAAATAACAATAGCAAAAATTAAAAAGGAAAATGGGTACTTTAAAATAGTTTCAGATTTAGAAGAATAATATTGGGGAATTTTGAACAGAATGTAGTCAGATTTCTAAAAAGTATAATTATCAGACTTGTTCTTTATAAAGTCTATAAAAGATAGGATGACATAAACATGAATATCCTGGTTATAGTTAGGGAAAGTGATGTAAAACCAGACGTTTGAAGTTAAATCGAGAGAGATTACAAAGATTAAATTGAGAGGAATAAGTCTGTGAAATTTATAAATAACCACAATGTGGAGGGATAGTTCTTAACAGCTGCTCTTTAAAAAATCCTGTTTTTAGCTGCATAAAATTTTACCAACATGGCTATAGTGCTTTGAACTTTCATCATATATTTATACTTTGCTTTAAAGCTTCTGAAGAGCAAATATGAAAGTTTGTCATAGATAGGGGATGTATTATAACTCCCAAATGGAAAAAAAAAAACAAAAACAAAAGACAAAACAAACAAACAAACAAAAAAACCGTGTATTTGAATTCCCAAGCCTCTGTATACCTAGCTACAGAATCACTGTTGTATTTTTAAACCTCATTCCTGGAAACACTGCAGATGTCAGATCAATTTAGAAGCCAAAGAATACCTCTGGGAATAACATGGCAGCAACTGAAATAGAGTTTGGCCAAATTAAGAGTGTATGCCAAGGATGCCAAAAATCACAGTAATCTGGCAGGTAGATAGCTATTATTTAACTGTATGATCATTACTGGTTTCTCTACTGAAAAGCTGTTGACTGTTTATGCAATGAAATGGAGCCCATGATTTAGGCAGAGTATCTCTCTGTTCTGATGTTAGTAGTAGCTGGTGGGGGATTATACCCAATCACAAAATGGAATTTCTCAAGGAAAGTACTTGGGGGGGGGGACCTTTTAACAAATTATATTATATTTCATTATAAATAAAACAATATCAATTTAGAGATATTTTTGTTATAGGTTCTTAATATTCAGAATGATATTCATATTCTCCACTACTTATACATTTCTTTCTTTCTGATACAAACTGGCCTGATCTTAGTTTGTTGCAAAACATTTCAGTTTTAAATTTTTATTCTGTAAGACAACTAATAAGATTGTTATTTTTTTTTCAAGATTTTATTTATTTATTTGACAGAGAGAGATCACAAGTAGGCAGAGAGACAGGCAGACAGAAGGAGGAATCAGACTCCCTGATGACCAGAGAGCTGGATGCAATTTGGGGCTCAATCTCAGAGCCCTGAGATCATGACCTGAGTGGAAGGCAGAGGCTTAAACCCCGGAGCCACCCAGGTGCCCCAAGATCGTTATTTTTAAATGACATTTTCTGTATATTCATGGTTTCTGGATCTCTGCTCTCTCATCTGCATCTTATGGTCATGATCTCATGCTGTTTGGAAAGAACTTAATTTACATAATTCCCCAAATCCCAAATTGGCCAAAATTGCCCATGTGCCTTGAAATGCATCATGTCTTCTTAAATTTAAGAGAGTTGATGATACGTACAAATAGCTTCTTTCTCTGGACCGACATTATTGTCCTCCTAATGGATAATGCTCAATGATAAAATTATTTTAAAGAGGGAATATCTGCTATCTTCAAAATGGTGGGCTTTTTCTATTTCCTTCTCCAAGGAAGAAATTGATACTAAAGACTACCTCAAAATTATAAATGTATATCCTCAAAAAATTAATTTCATTTCTGTAACATTCAAATGTAATCAAATAGTCTCATTAATCATATCCATATGTAGTGGAAAGAATGTTAAATTTGACTTGTGTAGGAGACCTGCCTCTTCCAGGGAGAGTGTATTTGGTCAAGTCACTTCTCCTAAATGTACTTCTTTGGCTAATGACATGAGTGTAATAGTACCTAATAGTCCCTAACCTAACTATGCAATAGTGTTATTTGTAAAGAATTGCAAAGAATTATTACTGTTGTCATCTTTGTCATCTTCATTATCACCTATTTACATGGTTATGATTAGTATCAATTTTAATGAAGTCCATGAAAGATTTCAGAACTTCCACATACACAGATATAAATCTGAACCCACTATTTATGGAAAAAAAGGCAAAATTTAGAATTAATATACAACCAAATAACAAACATAATTTTGACTATTTTTTATCTTTTCTCTGCTTGATCCTGTCAAAATTTCTAAATTGCTGTCTGAACAAATAAGAGACAGAAAATATAAATTAGAAAATGCAAGTGTGAGTCAAGATGGCGGAGAAGTAGCAGGCTGAGACGACATCAGGCAACAGAAGATCAGCTAGATAGCCTATCAAACCATTCCGAACACCTACGAATCCAATAGAAGACAGAAGAGAAGAAAAACAACAATTCTAGAAACAGAAAATCGACCACTTTCTAAAAGGTAGGACCAGCAGAGAAGTGAATCCAACGTGATGGGAAGATAGACGCCGGGGGGAGGGGCCGGCTCCCGGCAAGCGGCGGAGCACAAAATCAGGACTTTTAAAAGTCTGCTCCACGGAGGGACATTGCTCCCGAGGCTAAACTGGGGTGAAGACCTCACGGGGACAGTGTGCACTCAGGTCCCGTGGGGTCACAGAAGGATCAGGGGTGTCTGAGTGTCGCAGAGCTCACAGGTATTAGGCGGGGAAGCCGGCTGTGGAGACAGAGCCAAGGTTTCCTAGTGGTCTGTGACACGGACCGGTGCTCTGTGGCACGGGCCGGTGCTCTGTGTGAGGGTCCCCACAAGATCCGGGGAGACTCCGACCCAGGAGAGCTTAGGGATCTACGGGGTTCGGGGACTCCAGGTGGGACTCTGCCAGAGACAGAGACGCTTGGTCACAGGCTGCGTGAGCTCGGAGCACTCCCAGAAGCCAGTGAGACGGGACTGCTTACGCACGATTTTCTCCGAGCGCGGTCTCCGAGCGTGGTCTCCGAGCGCAAACGGAGGCTGGGGAGACCGGAGGGATTAAACGCTTTTCTCTGAAGGCGCACTGAAGACTGGGGCCACTAGCTCTCCGCTCCTCTGAACTGGAGATTGGGAGACCGCCATTTTCATTCCCGTCCTCCGGAACTCTACAGAAAGCGTTCAAGGAACAAAAGCTCCCGAAAGCGAACCTGAGAGGATTACTTAGCCCGGCCCCTGGTAAGGACGGTGCAATTCCGCCTGGGGCAAAGACACTTGAGAATTGCTACAACAGGCCCCTCCCCCAGAAGATCAAAGAAATCCAGCCAAGAACAAGTTCACTTAACAAGGAGAACAGCGGATTCTTATCTGGACAAAAGGACAAGGCGGAAAAACTCATCACAAAAAAAAGAACAGGAGGCGGGACCGAAGGCTAGGGACCTAATCAATACAGACATTGGTAATATGTCAGATCTGGAATTCAGGATGACGATTCTCAAGGTTCTAGCCAGGCTCGAAAAAGGCATGGAAGATATTAGAGAAACCCTGTCAGGAGAAATAAAAGCCCTTTCTGGAGAAATAAAAGGACTAAAGTCTAATCAAGTTGAAATTTTAAAAAAAGCTATTAATGAGGTGCAATAAAAAATGGAGGCTCTTACTGCTAGGAAAAATGAGGCAGAAGAAAGAATTAGTGATATAGAAGACCAAATGACAGAGAATAAAGAAGCTGAGCAAAAGAGAGACAAACAACTACTGGACCACAAGGGGAGAATTCGAGAGATAAGTGATGCCATAAGATGAAACAACATTAGAATAATTGGGATTCCAGAAGAAGAAGAAAGAGAAATAGGAGCAGAAGGTATACTGGAGAGGATTATTGTAGAGAATTTCCCTAATATAGCAAGGGGAACAAGCATCAAAATCCAGGAGGTGCAGAGAACACCCCTCAAAATCAATAGGAATCAGTCCACACCCCGCCATCTAATAGTAAAATTTACAAGTCTTAGTGACAAAGAGAAAATCCTGAAAGCAGCACGGGACAAGAAGTCTGTAACGTACAATGGTAAAAATATTAGATTGGCAGCAGACTAATCCACAGAGACCTGGCAGGCCAGAAAGAACTAGCATGATATATTCAGAGCACTAAATGAGAAAAACATGCAGCCAAGAATAGTTTATCCTGCTAGGCTATCATTGAAAATAGAAAGAGAGATAAAAAGCTTCCAGGACAAACAAAACCGAAAGAGTTTGTAAACACCAAACCAGCTCTACAGGAAACATTGAAAGGGATCCTCTAAGCAAAGAGAGATCCTAAAAGTATTATCAGAAAGGAAGAGAGACATTATACAGTAACAATCACCATACAGGCAATACAATGGCACTAAATTCATATCTCTCAATAGTTACCCTGAATGTAAATGGGCTAAATGCTGCAATCAAAAGAAACAGGGTTTCAGAATGGATAAAAAAACAAAACCCATCCATATGCTGCCTACAAGAAACTCATTTTAGACCTGAAGACACCTCCAGATTGAAAGTGGGGGTGGAAAACAATTTACCATGCTAATGGACATCAGAAGAAAGCTGGGTTGGCAATCCTTATATCACATCAATCAGATTTTAAGCCAAAGACTATAATAAGAGATGAGGAAGGACACTACATCATACTCAAAGGGTCTGTCCAACAAGAAGATCTAACAATTTTAAATATCTATGCCCCTAACATGGGAGCAGCCCACTATATAAACCAATTAATAACAAAATCAAAGAAACACATTGACAAGAATACAATAATAGTTGGAGACTTTAACACACCCCTCACTGAAATGGACAGATCATCCAGGCAAAAGATCAACAAGGAAATAAAGGTCTTAAATGACACACTGGACCAGATGGACATCACAGATATATTCAGAACATTCCACCCCACAGCAACAGAATACACATTCTTCTCTAGTGCCCATGGAACATTCTCCAGAATAGATCACATCCTGGGTCATAAATCAGGTCTCAACAGGTATCAAAAGATTGGGATCATTCCCTTCATATTTTCAGACCACAGTGCTCTGAAGCTAGAACTCAATCACAAGAGGAAATTTGGAAAGAGCACAAATACATGGAGACTCAAGAGCATCCTTCTAAAGAATGAATGGGTCAACCAGGAAATTAAAGAAGAATTGAAAAAAAACCATGGAAACAAATGATAATGAAAACACAACGGTCCAAAATCTGTGGGACACAACAAAGGCAGACCTGAGAGGAAAATATATAGCGATACAAGCCTATCTCAAGAAACAGGAAAGGTCTTAAAT